>VXBW01001364.1:26752-48632 GCA_013400375.1 Thinocorus orbignyianus | reverse complement strand
GTTGCAGTGTTTGGGAAAAAAATAATTATATAGCATCATTAAACGTTATATAATATTGACTATGTAATAAGGTATTTGACTCCAATTACATAGAAAACTTTCATTTTATTTTCTAGCACTTGAATTGTAATCTTTGTATTATTTTACAGAAAGACAGATTATTGAGAAATTCAAAGCTGAATTACAATTCATAAAATTATGAATAAGATCAATATTTTTTTAAAAAATAGTGCCTGTATACACAGGAAAAAGGTAGTCCATTAGACAGAAGACTAAATCCCTCTGTTCTCTACACACTTTCATAATCAAAAAATGACCCATAGAAAAGTCACCTGAAATGTAGTAACTCCAAACAAACCTGAAATCTACATGCATTTACAACAAAAATCTATTTATAACAAAAACAAAACAACACAACGCGAAACAAACCAACCAACCAAACAAACAAAAAAAACCACAAAACACAAAACACAACAAGAAAACAAACTAACCACTGTGTTACATGGCGCAAAACTCTGATGTAGAGGTATCCGAATGGCAGAGCAGTGAATGGCCACTGGGATGTGTCTAAAAGCTCTTTGCCATGGTGGGGTTGACTCATAAACTGAAGGCAGTCTTACAACAAAGCCAAAACAGCTGAACATCAGGAGCTCTGACAAAGTTTTAGTTATTCAGATTTTCCTCCTCATGTTTTCTCTGGAGGGCCAAATACACCAAAGTTCATATCCACATCTGAATTTTCCTCTTGCTGTTTTGTTGTTATTTGTTTGTTTGTTTTTTGCCTGAGTTGTACTGAATAAAATTAAATGCTTCCCAACAAATAAAAATCCCTCTGTCTCCACAGGGAAAGACCCATGGAGATACAGCCACTGAGATATTCAAATTTACTGGATGCTGACTTTGTAAGCCCGTATTCAATTGATAAGACAACCACGCGTGCAGCAGTTAACGTCTCCACAAATCACATGTGCTGACTCTGGGTTTAGCTGTCAGTTGTGCTGCTGCAAACCTGCCCCATTTTATCTTGGAGGTATAAGCATCCCAGAAAGTTTTATTCCTCTAACAGCAGATCTTTAATTAAATAGAATATTGTAAAATAAATAAATGCATCTGTAAACATGCTGGAGGGCAGAAGGACATGTTTTTATTTATACGATTTTAATAAAAGATATGTTTCTAGTTAAACCTCTGTGTGAGTAATCTAATATATAAAATGCAGTACAAGAAAGTGGTGTCTGTATGCTGCAGCATTAACCAACCTCGCATTTTCATTTCAAAAAGATTATTGCCTCCTTTTCTTCTTCTTCCTCTTCTTCTTCTTCTTCTTCTTCTTCTTCTTCTTTGTCTTCTTGCTCCTTCCAATCTTTTTTTAATCCTTTTGGGCAAAAGTTGAAAAGCATAAGCTTTGCCTTCCTGGATCAGAAACAAGATTAGTCTGACAACAGTCAAAACAGACCATGCAGAGAGACATACAAAAAACCCTTAGTGGACAAAGCTGATTGTTTTAGGTTGGTTTGGTTTTTTGCTCAGTAGATGTTCTCTACCTATCGTCTCTAAGTCAGACATTACTCTGACTTGAAAAAATACTCTTTAATATCCTTCCAACTAATTTATGTCACAGACATTTAATATTTTTCTGGCAGTCCTCTAAAAAGACCCTCTAGAGGCTATGTTAGCCATTTAAGTATCTAATAACTTTAAGAACTGTGCCTAAATCCTTGGTCCCATGACAATGAATCCCACTGTCTATTTGCACGGTGTGTGCAGAAGTGTTTTTCTTCCTCAGTTCAATTTTAGTTAGCTCTGTTTCATTTAATGTCTCCATGGTCTTGATTACTGCCTGGAATAACATCTGTCTGCCTATTTCTGGCTTTTTTCTGCGACATGATTCTGCTGTACACCATACTAGCATTTCACCTGTGAAGTGCAGCATAAGAAACAACTGAAGTTGATTAAAACCTCATATTTATGCTCGGCCCAAGGGACCAGACCCGTTTTTTTCAATTTATTTTTTTTCCCCTCTGCTAATCTTTTACTGTGCAAAGCCATAACAGAGAGCAGACAGACCAATGCAAGTTACAACAAACTGGGTGAATCCTTCAGGGTTCATCTGGTTCCCCTGTAACCCATCATGCATGCAGATGTTCTTCACACCAGAGCAGTACCAGGGCTGTTCCACTCAGCACATTATTATGTCTGGCTTCGAGGAATTCACAGCGTACTGAGAGGGTTCATTCTTCCTCACATTAAATGTAGGGCAAAATAGCATTTGTTTTCCTGTTCGTTCAGATGTATTCCCCTGCCATTATTTTTTTTCCCCTCCGTTTTTTAAACATTGAAAACTTTTTATGGAGATTGAAATTGCCCTTGGTTTCACTTACAAGACACAGTTTAGGCTTATTTTTCCTGCTGTGAAAACAAAGGGTTATAATACTTCACAATCTCTACTGCAGCAGGAATGCCTAGCTTCCCTCTGCAATGCCAAGCAGACCTTTCCCCAGGATCACATGCTATTTAAAGTGTTTCATTTTCTCCTGGTACAAGCAGAAGTCTCATCAAAACTGTGAATTTCAGATAAGCTTTTATCAGACTTTTGCTGTAACCATCTCAGAAATGAGCTGTCATCAGCAAATTTAATCTGTCTCTGGCTGCTTTAATTGTTAGCACCATTTCTGCCAAATCCTTCACAGCCCTCATAGCATGGAAAGTTTCTTTAAGACTTTTAATTCAGTCAGCAGAGATTGCATACAGTATTTATTTTTTTCATATTTATGACTTACACATTTAAAAAGGTGGAGGACCTTGATTGAACAGTCGAATTATGGAAATGCAACTGCATCACTAGTATTAAATACTGAGTCTGAAATGTGCAGCTGAGAGGGTTTTGGGAGAACCCTGCCAGCAAGAATAAAGCTCTGGAAGATATTTTACTTTATTTGGAGTGAGGATAAATAGAAGCAGATTTTCTCTAATGCTGTGTGTCATGGAATTTTATTGGTGTCTACAGATAATTGTAAAGGGGCCCCAACCTTAAGCATGCTGAAGGACAAAAAAGATGGTCTTATGCTTAAAGTTGTTGCAGGAGGCCTCAGCAAAACTGGCTTGAATCTGTTACTTTGCCACAGGCTTTCTCTGTGACCTTNCTCAGAGGATTTGATGATATAACAATCTTTGGAGTATATGGGAATGAAGTGCCCAAAGTGCTTGTGCACAGCTGACCCCGAGTGCCTGGACCTACCTACAAGCACTAATTACTGCTGAATTTTACCTGCCAGTTGGTTGCCTATCCAGCAGGCACTGTGAGATCTTTCTACAGCTCCTCAGAGGCAGCCAGAAGTCTGACATGCCTGACTAGGGATTTTTTAGGTACCATCTGATATTCTTTCATTGTTAAGCTCTTCTCATAAACCATTTATCAATATGCTAAATAATGTACATACTAACTAAACCAAAAGGGGCTTCTCTTCCTTTTCTCCAGTGAGGACCATGTTGGTGAATTCATAAAACTAGAGCGAAGTGGATGATGCGTGCTGCACAACTGCGTAAACAGCGTAAGTCTGTGTATCTATATATACGTATGTATACTTACATCAGTGGGATACTATGATTACAGCTCTGGACCTTTCTGACATAACTCACCTTTTTTGCTGAGTAACTTTGTCATTGATAGCACCTTCTGTTCCAACAGCATCTACAAAACCTTCCTTAGCAACCTGTTCCAAGTACAGTTTAAGCTCTAGAATAAGACTTCTTGCATTGTTATCCCTCTACAATTTTAAACTTAAACAAGTACCTTCCAAAAATGTAAAATATAATATCTTTGAGTGGAAAAGAAATGGCTAAGTTATGTCAGTATTAGTAAATCTGTGATTCATGGGCAGCAGTGGTTCATTAGGCACCAATAAACAGTCCTAGCTGATGACTATAGTCGGCATGTGGTGGAAAACTATAAAACAATAGAATTATATTTATCTAATTCCAAAGGACTAATTTGCTGAGTCTGGCCTCTTTCTCTTTATTATTTCAAATGGTTGGCACTTGTATTTCTTTATTTTTGTGAAACTTGTTTTCCTATATGACTATCTTGCAGAGTCCACGGTAATTTGTTTTTACTTTGAATGTGTGCTTGTTCATTTGGTTGTTTGCTTTGGATAATTACATCCCTCCTGCCATATCATTCCCTTTTGTAAACTATGGGAGTTACTAATACAGCATGATTTGCAAATTCAGATTATTCTAAATGAATATGCAATTTGAAATTCACTTTGTGCAATTTCAAGCATCCAAGTTTGTAATACGTTTTTGCATTCATGCCAATAAAGATCAAATCTGAATGCTCAAAAAAAAAGTGAAGACAAAAGGAGATTTCTTCAATTCTTCCATCTGATTGGAGCCTTTTATTTTGATCCTCAATGACAGCTGTGTCTGATCTTGCCCCAAGTTTTATGGCTTTAACAGGATTTCTCTAGCTGAGCAGTTTGAGACTGGAAAAGGCGATATTCCAGCCCTCCCAGCCTGGTTAGGACAAGCCCTAGAAGTCTGTGAATTGGAAGACAGAATGAAGAATTTTCATTTCTGACCCATTTAGAAATATAAAAATTCAAGGCAAAAGTGAGGAAGATGAAGACTACTATTTCAGCTACATATTTTTGCTTTCCCAGAACATGTGTGACTTCATCCTTACTCTGAAAGCTAGAAGGAACTAAAGGCACTTTGTCTTCAAACCCAGCAGATGAATGTAGTACTCGCCACTGATGAAATCAGACATAATTTCTGTCCCAACGGGGAATTATTCCTTTTCCTTAAAGGTAGTTCATTCCTTGTCATCACCAGTATATGCACAAAGATATTAGGATATCTGGGCTGTAGTGGAATCTTTCATGATCCTAAACACATAGCCAGCAACCTATCAAGTCCACGAATCAATGCGTTACTAATTCAGTTGCAAGAAGACTCTTTTTTTCAGAACACACAAATATTGAGCCACACAATTTAAGAAACTGATACATTATTCCACGGCAAAATTTCCTGAAAGAGAAAAGTATCAACAGTTAATAAAGTCCCAAAGGAAGTCATGTCCAATAAGTGGTTTTAGTAAATTGTGAAAAATCCCCAGAGTAACTGCCTAGGGAGTTATTAACATGATGATGGTACATTTTTCTCATGTATAAGAATGGATCCAACAGGGATTCTTGATGTCACAACAATCTCTTCTTGATATCTCTATATTAAAAAAAAAAAATTGAGTGGAAACCTGCTGACTGTACCTAAACTGTCTCATTCAATACCAAAGTCAGGAGTCTCTTCATGACTTCTTCAGGCTGTTGCTCAGAACCAAAATGCTGCTTCACGTACCTGCTCATCCCACTTCCTTCCAGCTCACCTGCCCAATTGTCTAGGCATCACAAAATGCTGATAATGCTTTTGTAGTGTTCCTAGCAAATTTTCATCAAACCCTACACAGGCAGATCTGGGAAGTCTGGGGATATCTCTGTCCCCTAGCAGAGAAAATAATGAATAAGCTCAAAGACAGCCTATCAGGGCTATAGATACACATTCAAGACAGAAGAATGTATTATAATTGAATGGAGAAAGAGCTAAAACAACCTGCGGCATAACCAGTGTTATGCCTCCAGGTCCTCATTTCCCAAATCATCCAGACTGGGAAGCTGGCCAGGCCCACCATGATTTCAGTCCTGCTGGATCACCTGTTTTCCTTCTGAAAATCAGTGCACAGAATGGAAGAAAGTGAGTGAAAACACTGGTACAAATTCAGGTCTTGTTCCAACTGAGAGGCAAACCACAGCCAAGATGTACATCCTTACCCAGAGCCCAGAAGTATTGCCTCTACAAGGTCACCATGTAGAGACACAACCTGTGTGAACCAAATGTACTGTTCATGTGAGAAGGCTTAATGTCACTGACAGCAAGTTCTCGTAAACTGTGTACATGAGGAGCTTCGATGCATTGATGCACACTACAGAAATAAGATTGTAACACCACAAATAAATATCAAATAATAAATAAAATGTAGTGCCAGTGAGGTGTATTATGATCTCTGGAATAATGCTGGCTGGGGGCTTCCTGACTTTGGTCCCGTTCCAAGTCCAAAAGCACGTCTTTCTGTAGAACAAAACAGAAAACAGATAATCTTCATTTAAAGATCTCCACTGAATGAGAATCCACTAGAACCTGCTCGGTTGATTAATTAGCCTCACTGTGTGCTTTTAGACCCTAGTCCTTACGTGAAATGGTTTTCAAGAGTGAAGTTACACCAACCAGACAACATGGGACTGGCCAGCGTGAAACATGTTTTCACTTTCTCAACACTGTTCCCATTTACAGGGCAGGATAGAAGCCCCCAAGCCCTCCTCAGTTCAGAGGGAGATTTAGATGTCCTGCACCTCTTGCACGGGCAGATCATCAGATGCAATATTAGGATTGTAGAATTATAGAATATTGACATTTAAACAATTGTCACTCCTTTCCAAAGATATCTATCTTCTATCTTCTAGGGTGATAATGCAGGCAATGAAGCATTGAAGGAAACAAAATATAATAAAAATAATTATTTGATGGTGTTATTTTAAATAAAATCTTCATCTGTGGATTTCAGCATTCTACTTTTATAAACTTGTTGGCTGCCTATCACTTATTTTACCATAATAGCCAGTCAGTCCTTGGTGACTTAATTCTATTCTATTCTTTTTTTTTGGGTCCCATCTTCCCGGCTTTGTTTTTTGATTGTTTTGTGTGTTGTGGTTTTTTGTATTTTTTTTTTTTCTCTAGACAATGCAACTCAAAAGTTTTCATGCATCTCCTTGACAGATACAAACATTATTCCCATTGTGTCCTTTCTGAATGAAAAATTTAAAGTGTAGAGCTGGCATTGGAAGATTGACTGGATTTTAAATGAACTTTCTGATACCAAATGTGAAACTAAAGGGAATAGAGCACCAGTAATGAAGTGAAATACAAGGTTAAGTATTGGAAACTAATTAGTGAGTTCATCAGCAACAACTCTTTGATGGTCTGAACTGCTTCCAGAAAGATAAGGATACATTGTTTGAGAAAACAATTAAATCCCTTCCCATGCTTGCAGAGAATTATTTCATATTCACATGCAAATCTGAAGACATGGATACACTCAAAATACTAATGCTGTATATATGCCTAGACTGTGTTTCTCCACTTATTTACACCGGTATGAATGAAAGGTAAATTAACAAGAGGTTTATGACATAAAACTGGTGTGATACTAAGAAAATTCAGACCATCTATCTCTGTCTTTCATCACCCTTATCATCAGCAGTAACTTATTTGCTATATACAGATCCTCATTGTTTTGGATATTGCATGAACACAAAACCGTGTTCAGAATCTTTCACGAGAAGGAATCACGTCACCTGTACAAACAGGCACACAGACAGATTATCCATCATTTTTCTATCTGTCCAAACTAACTTTCATTCTTTAACAGCGTGACTTCAATGTAGTTTCCCATGGTTTACAGAATAAGCTCCATTCCTGTTGGAGCTGTCCTTTGCACAGGACAGGAATCCAAATCCGAATTCTCCATGGGGGACTCATTGTGTGGTCAGGAGTAACCTGTATAAAGCAAGGAGAACCAGGTCCTTTCTCCCCCCTTCTCCAGTTAAACCTGTTGACTCCACCTCCTGATTAAGGAAGCAGGTTGACAGTAAGAAATGTAGTTGATTTTCCAGAGATCAATGAGTGTTAGAGTTACTTCCAGACTGTTCTGCCCTTCCTCTTTATCTGGAACCCTGTTATGAATAAGACTGAGGTACTGAGATGGAGTTTGGAGTGCCCAGGATCCCTGCCATCGTGATGAGCCTTGGCATGCAGGGACATATATCCCAGCAGGAGTTAGTGCTGCTTCAGGCTAATGCTAATAGTGCTGACTCTGTGCCTGCGGCAGCACAGGCTCCCGCAGAGCCCCTGCCACAGCTGTCACCACACAGCAGCGGGGGCCTCTGCCGCCAGCCTCCTGCGCTCGCTCAAGTCACTGGGAATTTACTCCCCAGCTGATTTTCCTCCCTTGATTTAGGAGGAAGCACAGGCTCATTGAAGTCACCTTCCCTTGCAGCCTGCTATTCTACACCGTTTTGCCTTTCTGTGTTTCCTCCCCAGGATGGGACCCATGTGTTCACTGATTTACCTCCCTGGTGCCACTCAGATAGCATAGGCTGGGATGCAAGCATAGAATGGTCTCAGATTCTTCCTTTCAGAGAATAATGGGCTGTAGAAAAGGGTTTATTGTTCCTGGGATAATGCTATGATGACTAAATTTGGTGAGGAAATGGCCATCCAAGCATTACTGTAATAATGCAAGCACTCATTTATTTATCCTTTGATGAGGTTCCAAAGAGCCTAATCAAGTTAGAGACTCTTTATTGTTACTTTTCCTAGGCAGGATTTTGACAACTTATTTGATGTTGAAAGCTGAATGCTTTTAACTATCAGTTTGTTTTTTATTTTGTATTTTTTGACTCAGTGAACATTGACTATAGCCACATGATTCTGATCTGCAATATGTGCTGAAAAAACTGTGTAGTGCTCTTGCACCTTCTTCCCACCTGAGTAATCAAGGTGGCACATTGAATCTGGGGGTAAGATTGCAATTTTCATTGACTGAGTGTGATGGGTTCAAACTCTAGGTAAGTTAAGACTGTTGTGAAATTTCACAGAGTGCCCTACATGTTCAGTATGAGGAAGCATGCACCAGCAGGGGAGGATTGCAACATTAGGTATTAAATGTCTAAAGCAGCAAATAGTGGGAACCCTCTCTGCCTTGTCCATCTTTTTTCCCAGTCCCATAGCACATTATTCGGGGAATCAGAAGAAAATGGTACCACACAAGCAAATAGGATTTGGGGTTAATTTCTGAAGGAATACTGGCATTCCGCATGCCTGCCTTCCTTTCTCGAGGTCCTCAGTTGAAGACAACCCAACAGTAAGTCACAGGAATTTACTTATCACACCAGTTAGGAAAAAAAAAAAAAATCGCTAACAATTGAAGAAGCTCCTGAACAAATATGTCTCTAAATTGCAAGGATTCTGAATCAGTGCCCTCTGGGCATGTCTTCCCTGTAGGGCAGTGTCACAGTGCACCGTTTCATGTATATTTTGTGAAAAGCTCAAAGGAAACTTTACCCCCTTTCATATATTGGAAACAATACTTTTTCCACCACTACGTGTACCAGTAAAGCCAATACAATTTGGATGCAGTTTCCTGAATTTCTCTATTAGGCCTTAAGCTGATTCCAAGCAAGCATCCCTCAGACCACCTCAGGTGCTGAAACTTTCTAACATATTTCAGTGCACTGATCAATAGGGTTCTTTTTCCCTTCCTAGCCACACAAGCTGCACAAGGTGAAAAAAATGCCACTGAATTAATATTTATTTTGCAACATAAAAGAGCCAAGCACTATCTACAAATGTTCTAATTAATTTGGATTAATTTCATGTGCAAAGTTTGGCTCTGAAGGTGTTGATGGAGTAATACATCAAAGAGGCTTCACCTCTGTAAAAAATCAATGCTAAAGTAACCTTGATTACTGTCTCTGTTGATGTCACACATAACACTAATCAGTCATGGTTTGCACTGAACACTATTATGAACAAATATTATTTGTTCTCTTATTGGCATTTTTGAGACCCTGGGATAATATTCGCTGCAGCTCTCTAAGAAGAGGTTTTCACCTTAGGGAAATTGTACAGGTTGTTCAGGAACACATGGTCTGAGAGAAAAATTGAATGAATCTGAAAATCGAAAACAAGGAGACATACACTGCTGTGGAACAAGGAGATTCTTTCCTTCCTCCCTTTGCTCTCATCCTTCCCTCTCTGCTTCTCTTCTTCCTTTTTATCATTGATCACTTTCTCTTCTCTTTCCTTTCTTTCACTTTTCTTCCCCTTTTGTTTCTCTTTTTTTCTCCCTTCCTCACCCCCAACTCCAAACTAGAAAGTACATTTGAAACAGTGACAGATTTCTGGAGGGAATGCTTTGCAATACAAGAATGGGATCTCTAGAGATGCCAGGTCTGAGATACCTGACCTGTGAGGTATCTAAGCTGAATACAACCAAACAAAATCTCAGAGTGAAAGCACCTACCTCACCTTTAATAAGACTCACTATCGATTTTTGTGATTGCTACTTTTATTCTTCAGAGCAAACAAACATCTGCCACCCAGCTACTGCCCTCCTGTCCCCTCCTTTTTGATTATTCTTAATACTTTTCAGGCCCTTAGGAGCCCCTCCTCTCACCCCTCAAGTTCCTGTAACTGATTCAATCCCATTTATTTCAGTGTGGCGAGTTCATACTGCTTCAAGCACCCCCTAAAAACAATTTCTGTGTTTGTATTGGCTTCAGCGCATCTTGAATTCAGCTTTAAAATACTCTCAGGAATAGATCCACATCTTGCCTGGATTCTCCAAAAGGTGCCTCTTGACTGGGATTGTATTTAAGTGGCAGTTCTCTCTCCCTGGTCCTTCCTGCCTTGGCAGGCAACCAAACTGGACAGGAGGGCAGAATCCTCTCTGTGGTTTGTCCCACAATCCCAATCCCTTGGCTGCCCACACTGAAAAGTGGTGTGGCTTCATCCATGGCTTATCCTCCTCCTTACAAAAAAATGGACAAGGAGGCGGACAGTGCAAAAACACAGCACGGGTTCAAGCCTAAATAAATTGCACACCAGCAGCAGGCTTTCAAAGCAAATCTACTGTTTTATAGAGAAATCCTCAGTGGATCAAAGTTACAATTAAGTTATTCCACCTCTACTCACATACCATCTTCCTTTTTTCCTCCCACATATTCTCTGCAGACGTTCCCCCAGGGATAAAACCCAGTTTATACATTTTTTGTCATGAGAACAAATGACAGAAGAGAGAAGTTTAGGATGGCTTCTTATATATTTCTTGTTTAGATAGAATAAATTAGCTCAAGACAGAAAAATATCTTAAGGTGCTTCTGTCACAGGAACAGTCAAGCATGACTTATGGATTTCAGCTGATGGAAAATATGTTAAAAAATTCATACCCATTTTTAGATACAGTCTGAATAACAAGTGTTTATTTACCAGTTGGAAAATGGGTCTTTAAATCTCCTGTACTGGTTCTGCTTAGTATAGCAGATGGTACCCCTATCGTGCGACACTGTTTTCAAAGCCACATTGAGACAACCTCCTTATTTCAATCCATGCTACATCTGTCCCTGAGTAAAATGAACTAACCACAAACAAAGAATGAAAATATATCTCATGCGAAAACTGAGTGGATATGAAAAACATACGCACTCAAAGTGTGTCAGATTCCTTTATTTAAAATAAAGGGTGGCATTACAGTCTCTTATTTTGTCAAGCACTCTTTCTTGATGAGGAGGAAAGAGTTGGTTTTCACATTTAATTTTGAGTTGTGAACTATGGTCATTTCCCTTGCCTTTGTCAAAACACTAGACAGCAGTGGGGAAAAAAACAAACAAGGGGATGGTAAAGGTAGGGGAAATAAAATGATTGTTGATGTTCTCGGGATCCAAGACGACTGGTCAGTCACGGATGGATGCTTTGGGCTGGCAGCCCAGCCACAGCAGATGTTGCTCTGGACCCTGGCTCGTGTCCCAGGTCTGGGATGTCATCTGGCTTACCTGGTCAGCCCCTTTTCTTTACCAGTCTTTTTAAGTCTGGGCAGAGATAGACAGGCTGTCTCCTTTCATCATGCTGATAACCGTGCAGTACAGTAGATCTCAGAGTCAGATGAACAGCAAGGGAAAACACAAGCACATAAAACAGGAGCAAAATGGTTGGGAAGAAATCAGAAAAGAAGGGAAGAGAAAGTTCAGTTCTTTGTTGATTCAGTGCTAAATATCCATACTGTGTCACTGAAGTTATAATGTTTATGAAGATGCGATGATGCACGAGGCTAAGTGTGACCTGAAAAAAATGAAAATTTTATTTTGGTCCACCCAAGGGAATTTTCTGTATTCCTTTAATGAATGCATTTTTGTAAATATGCAATGAATAGGGAAAATCTTGACATTAAAACCACCACCCAATAATATGTTAATTTTAGTGTAGGTATTTATCTTTTTTGATTGTCATTTATTTGTTTGTTTGTTCCAGTGTTTTAATTTCACTTCTGCATTTTTTTGTCAAATTCCACTCCTCCCCCATTTGTTGGGTTAAGAGAATTTACTGCTTTTTAGACTAATGTCTCATTTCTGACAGACACAATTACTTTAGGGGAGACCTGTTGAACCACCAGTGTTACAACATCTTCTCTGTTGTGTCAGTGCTTGATTGATCCCTTGATTGCTTCGGGATCAATTAAAATTGTTTTGCTTCCTTTCCCTGGGCAGGTAAAGCAGTAAGAATTTGCAGACAGCACCCAAACAAAGCACCACACTTAAAGGCTGACTTCTGTGATATGCAATTTTATTCTCAACTCCCTGCAAATGTTTTCCAGCTGAACAAGATTTGAAAAGATACAATCTGTAGTGAGGGAGAAAAAAAAAAAGTGTAATTTGAAGACTCTTTCATTCCAATTTCTTTCAAGTTTTCTCATTTTTCAAGCACCCTAAAAGTGGTAAAATTTCACTTGTGGTCTGACTTATTGCCATAAAAATAGAAAAAGCAGCGCGCAAGGTGGCATAGTGACAGACCTGGTGTTGCACAGGCTTCTTCAAATAACTGTTCCTGGTTTGTGGACCAAACATTAAACGTTCAACCTATACCTTGGTAAGAAAATAATAAATCCTTTTTACCTTGCAGGTAAGTGAATGTTCCCTTTTTAATTAGGCTAAGATATGCCTAACTGCTTTGGTGTTTGGCTTGCAAAGTTCTGGGGCAGCATGCAGTCAGTAGACAGTGGCCTTGCAACTTCAAGGCAAGCCAAACTTCCCAGCCAGTTTATGGGCAGTTGAACCATAAGCTTAAAAGGGACAGTTCTGTTAGTTGGTATCCTTCTGCCTTTAAAAGCTTGGGGGGAAAAAAAGAAAAACTGGTATCCGTGTCTGAAATAGCAATGGACATGACAACAGCAAAGTTGACTGCAAAAATCACTTGCTGCAGAAGTTTCAGGGCATGTGTTATATTAAAATAGTTCAAATAGTTACTTAAATAAAGTTAGAATATCTCTTAGACCTTAGAGATGTCAGTGAACGTGAGCATGCCAGGAAACTGAGGATATAAGTAAGACGATAAAAGAAGTCAAAAGTGAAGAGAAGGGTTCAAGGTATCTAATTTCACTTTACAAAGTAGATACCACTATCAGAATTAGTCATTTTAGGTTCTTTCTACAAGCAACAAGAATAAATAGGTACTTTGAGCATAATTCACTCTCCTTTTAGGACAGGATGCAGGATATCCTTTAAACATGCCTGATTCCTTCTACAGACTATATCAAGAATGTCAGATGTTTATATATACATATATATGTATATATGAAAACATCAGCAGCTAGATGAATCCCATCTTACTGAAGAATTTGGCTAGGAGGACAAACTCATAAAGTATGAATATATTAGTGATTGAATGCAAAGGAGAGATTCTCTTTAACGTGAATTTGCCTTGCATCTACACAGGGAGTCTTACGGAATGAAACTCTAGTGCCCAGCCATTGTAGGCAAAATTGTTTCCCTCTCAATGCAACCAAAGCAAAGTCAAACATCAGGACACTGTCTGAAGTCAACCACTTGCATGGTTCTCCAAAACTGAGCTCTGTGTGTGTCTGGAGCATGTGTAATTGGCATCTGGCACAATCTTCATTCATTCAAGACCATATAGTAGATCACAAGTTACAGTCCTTTCCTCTTCAAAACATACCTCTTAATGTTATACCATGCAAAGTCAACAAAACCATAGAACCCCATCAAAATAAAGATAAGGCAGAGAAATCATATGCATATACATACGCATATAATATAGTACAGGGTTGGCGACTACAAACTCTCTGACTTCTTGCACCTTTGCCCTGTGAAACTTTGCATTAAACCCCATTTGTTTTTACTGCCTTGAATGTGTATATTTATAACGTTACTCCAAATCGTGAATGGAAGATCCATGTCATCCTCCATATCCACATCATATCATCCTCTGTGTCTATATATAATCAACCAGAAGTATCATAAATACATGCATACCATCTACAGGCCAAGACTTTGTGGCATTTGGAAAGCAATTTCAGCGATTTCTACAAATACAAACATTTGACAAACATATGAAGTAATGTTGGTCTCCACATGCACAAGGGACATGACAACGATTTCCAGTTGCCCAGCTGGAATTACTGCCCCTGGTTTAACTAGGGCTGCCAAATGCTTTTCTAATCCTGTGTACTTACTGAAAATAATAATAATAATAATATTGAAATACCCTTGAAGTCAGCAGTCATAAATTGATTGAATATGAATTAAATGGAAAATCAGCAAAAGCAGGTCTTCAGCTGGGTTACTCAATTTCGAAAGGGAAAACTTTGACAAATTACATGAACAAGCAAGTGAAGTCAATGGAAGCAAAGAGTTCAGGGGCTTGCAGTGTGACAGATTCCTCCAAACTCTTTAAGTCAGCAGGGAAAAGTTATCTGAAACTTGCACATCAAGCAAGTGAGAACAAAACTTTCAGGAAAGGTTTCCAAATGTATTTGGATGTATAGCCACCTCGAAAAGGACATTAAGAGTAAGCATAAAGCCTACGAGAAATTGAGGGGAAAAAAAGATTGATCAGCAAATAAAGCTACACCTTAGAGGTCACGAAGTGTAGAAATAATGTAAGAATTGCCAACAGCCAAGCTGAGTTAGGCCTTTCAAAATATATTAAAACAAATAACAAAAAAGCTCTTCAGTCACATAAATAAAAAAGAGAGCACCAAAAGTAGGAAAAGTATCATATGCAGCAAGACTGGGTAGAGATAAGGTAGTATATGTTGGATTCTCTGTATTTTGGCTGATTTTCCAATAAAGGATCATTGAACAGGTAGGAAAGATGATGGAAATGAAAGAGCAGAAGTGAAACCGAGGTATTTATGTATAAGGGAAAAGCAAACAATATTTTATGTAAATAAATAACTAAATAAAATAAATAAAATAATTTATAAATTGCAGGTTTTCTGAATTGTAAATTAACCCCTACTAGGTAAGTGTTCTCACCACAGACTAACAAAAGAGCAACAGTTGTTCACCCAATTTATAATATATAAATTGTCTGCTCTTCGGTGACAAAGCTTCAAAAACACAAGAAGGTGCCACCTGTCCTACTGATTCCCCATCTAAAATATTTCATGTTTACTCCAAAGAATCAGGAGAGAGAGTGAGATTTGTAATTCTTTTGGCACAAATGAACAGCAGTATTGTTGAGGCAGAGCAGATGGAGTTCATCTCTGACTAATTTTGGGGTGACGAGGTTTGCCACAACTTTCTGCTCATGCTGGACCAATCAACGGGCACTCACTTAAGCTCAATTTTTATATCACAGCATTGGGTTTCAATTTAAGTTCCTGGATGCTACCTATGAAGTTATTATACAAAAGGTGGGGCAATTGCATCATCCCCTTCTTGTGCTCCTAATTCTGTACCAGCCAATGCATTCCTTAAATACTTACCATGGAAATGAAAGAATGCAACTGCAGACTCTTCATTACCTTCAGCCTTTTCCTTTTGGCTAGTTCTGTGTAGTCAAGAACTGAAGTTCAGGCTCCTCAGTGTTACATGTGTTGAGAGCACTTGATACTAGTTCGAGGTACTGATTCTCTTTTTGTGTTCTGCATAGTTAATTAGGTAAAGCACATAGCTAAAAACTAAAGAGTAGCACACTAGTATTTGGATAAATTTTAAGAAAAAAAAATAATCTGGATTCAGGACTTTCTACTCCATTGTTGTAAATTTTGTGTGTCCTAGACAAGCTCTATCTCTGACCCAGCAAATCTGGCTTTCTTTTTGGCATTGTGGCACAGCATGAATGGGGAAAAACAAGCAAATAAAAATAAAAACAAAAACAAAACAAAACAAAACCAAAACAAACAAACAAACAAAAGAACAAAGAATAAACTGACCAAGGAGATTAGAGATACAGGCCTGAATTAAGTCAGATGGAAACTAAAAAATGCCTTGAATCAGACCTCTCATTTCTTGCGTGAATGTTTGAGTAGATAAGAGCTGAGACATTGCTGCTGGCCTGAGCCTGCTAGCTTTGTTCAGAGTACAGAGCTGTGGATCAGAGTCCTCCAGGAATCGTAGCCAGGACAGTACTTCGTTTCTGGTGCAAATTAGATATGTGGACTGAAAAATTGCATAAAATAAAATGCTCAATCACATGCAACTCATGCAACTTTTCAAGACAGAACTGTTTAAGACTGTGGAAGTTTCTGATTTTTTTAGGGGGTGGTGGATGGGATTGGCAGACACGTCCTGAGGGAAAAGTCAGTATAATATCTTCATTTGTAGGTATAACACTATGTGGGACATGGAGATAGACTGCTGTTTGGTTAATTAAAAAAAAGAAAGAAAATATGAGCTTCCATCATTGCATAAGATATGGAGAATAAAAAAGAAAATCAAATTCTTGTTCATAAAAGTGCAAGGATCATATGCTTTTAATAATAGATTTCTTGTTTGCAAATCTTTTTGTATTGTTTTGTTTTGCTTTATAATAAAGATTACTACCAGCAGGACATTAAAATATATTATGAAAGATTTATACATTCATCAATTCCATGGCAAAGGTCATTTATATCACTGGGTAAAGACAGTGAGAAATGTTTTTCTTGTGAAACAAGGGTTCTTAATGAGACCACCTACTCCTTTCTTCCCTGCTGAAACCAGTTAGATGTATCAATTATTTGTTTTAATAGTAAGAGCTGTATAATACTCAAAGAAGGGATGTAAGCCAAACATTTTTATATATAGAATTCCGATAAGGGGAACTGTGTTTAAAATACTAATCTGCAAGAGAAAGGAGCCACCTTGCTCTGTGTAGAAATTAGTTTGATTCTGCAGACTTCAGTAGAGCTTCATCAAGTTTTGTGTTCCTGGATTTTCAAGGGAGAAATGGAAAATGTCTGGGTGTCTAAAACAAGCAGATTTTGGTGACACTTGCCAATGTGCTCAGCCATCTTAACTGTTGATTTGAATCTTTTTGTGCTCTAGTGTTTTGGAAAACCCAAGGAGACACCCCTTTAAACTGTTAGGTTTCTAGATGAAGATGTCCCTGCCCATGGCCAAGGGGTTGGACTACACAGTCATTAAAGGGCCCTTCCAATACAAACTATTCTATGACTCTGTAAGTCACAAGGAATGTGATTTTTTAAAACAGGAAGTTTTGGGTTTTTTAAAAAAAAAGGTTGGTTCATGTAACTTATTTTCCCCTATCCCCTCCCACAACCATGTTGTCTTTCCTCCTGGAACGTATCTAATCAGGTTATGCGGGGAAGTCTGCGTAGCAAAGACTACAGTCTGCTACTTCTTCCTAAACCGTTGAGCTGCTGGTGGATCATTTCACTGCACTAACTATCTGTTAGCTAGAAGGAAACCATCTTGGATTCACATTAGATATGTCAACCAATTTGAGCAAAAAGACCTCTGAAAAAAGGTACTGGTTTTAAGACCCAGCATCATGATTAAAAAACTAAATTATGCCAGAGTGGAATTATGCAGTATTTGAATTAGGTGTGATAAAAAATACTTTTGCTGCCATCTTCTTAGCCTTGATGGTTTAGGGATTTTGTTTTGTTTTTTATTTGTTTGTTTTGTGTGGTTGTTGTGTTTTTTTTTTTTTTTTTTTTTTTTGTTTTTGTGTTTTTTTTTTTTTTTTTTTTTTTTTTTTTTTTTTTTAATCCAGGAATGGAACAATCATACAGTCCCTTGGTCGAGAAAAGAACTGACCAGTTTCTAAGCCAGTATTCATCTGCCAAGACAAGAAATGCCTAAGGAGACGACTCAAACTCTACAAACTGAGAGATGGCTCTACTCTAGGAAGTGCATGGTAAACACAGAGGAATTTGCTGCCTCTTGGAGACTGCAGTGACATTTGAAGAGTTAACAGCATGCCTCTCAGGCTTCAGGCAAATGAGACTTCCACCCTGCTGCAGCATATTGGTCAGACACATGCCCCCTGCCCTCCCTTAAAACTACAGAGACATGACATTTTAACTTGAACAAGCAAGCCGTCCATAGAAAATAACACCATGACAACTGTCTGTTGAAGCTGCCTCCCTGGGTGTGAGATCCTTATCGCCTGAGCATACATCATCACTTAACAAAACAAATGTGCTTCAGAAGCTGGTGGGGTTTTAGCACAACTTTGAAACTACTTTCTTTGTGGAGCTTGCTATGAACTGCCTGCTGATAGGTGTTATTTAAAATGCTGGTGACATCAAGATAGAAAGGCTATAGTTACTGTTGAAGCCAGAATTTGGAAAAGAAAGGAATGTGAAAATTCAACTTAACTGTTATCATCTAGGAGCCGTGTGGTTCTCTTGTGTGTGGCTGTGCTTTTTGTTTGTCTTTGCATTATTACCTGTAAAGAACAGAGATATCTTTCTTTCTTTTCCAGTTCTTTTCCATCAGCAGGATGCTATTCATTCCTTGAGAACAATGAAGGGCCTGAATCTGGAAATGTGCACAAGAACCTAACTTTAATACTTGAGGGAATAGTTCCACCGAAAGCAATGGAAGTATTTATTACTTGATCATGAGTTCTGCTGAAATACAATTCTTTCAAAATGATAGTTCATTCCCAGATCATTTCACTCATGAAAGCAATGTTAGACAGAGCTTTAAAATTAACATTTAAATAAACAGAAATAAAGATTTTGCATCACTGCTTTTGAAGCCATAGAAAATTAGACCAACATTGTAATAGAAAAACAAAAATAAAACAGTGTATTGTGGGCATGAAATTTTTCTTTTAGTCTGGCCCTTTAACAGATTTTGTTTGTCTTTTTAACTCACAGTAGATACAGTGTACAGCTTTCATTGTGAAATTAAATTCACAATGTTTCATGCAACATGATTATTCCTTTGCCACCAACTAATTATCTAAAAAACAAAACAGAACAATAAAATATATGAATTATTGCAGAACACTCGTGGCAGCTGCTTGCACTTTTGCAAGTTTCATTTTATTTAAGTCATTTTCTTCTCTCAGCATTTTGTAAGTTATTGAGGGATTTTTTTTTTCAGCTTTCCTTTGTTTTAGAACATTTTTATATATATACATAAACATAAATAAATATATGTATGCATGCAAATAGGTATACATACACTTACATATCCATTTTTTCATGTGAGATGCAGGAACTAAGCATGCAGTAGTAACTGAATATTTTTTAAAGCAAACTACCCTGTAAAAATGTATATTTCAATAAGACTACAAAAATTTAATATTCTGGAACAGTAACTAATATTGCAGGAAGGAAATGATAGATAACACATGCAAATATTGATATACCATAGTTACTTAATTCCTGCCTAATTACTAAAAAGATTTATAGGATCATGGAATTGTAGCTATAAACCTTATGGTTTCCTTGGCAAAAGTTCAGCTGATTAGTTTAAGAGAGAAATGACTTACAGACAGCCAGTTTCCTGACTTCAGTGGGATCAGATGGAAATTCTGATCTCCAGAGGATCATCCAATCAACTGAACAGCTACAGGAATATTGATGGACACAATCAAGGGGATTACCTCCGTACTTCAAGTTACAGATATGTGCAAGTACTTTGTTAAATGTGGCCTTCAAAACCAGGCAGACACAGGAAAATATATTTGTATGCAAATTGTGCTTCCTGCTTTAAGTTGCTAATCATGGTCATTTTTGTTGTAATTGTATGTTTCCCCATGTGGAAAAATGTTACTGTGGTGCATTGAATAAGCAGCATAACCAATTTTGTGTCGCCTTAACAACAGGCTTACCATTCATTAAACATAGTAAGGCTAGTCCAAAGAGATATAACAAGCCAGCTGTCTCAGTAGCTTCCAAATACCTTGCCATCACCCAAAATAAATTTTATCATGCTCTTGGCCACTCTAATGACTGTGGCCCCAGCTCTTTACTGTAGATTTACATCAATAATGCAAGTGCAAAATGAATGTCAGGTTGGTGTGATATATCACCCGAGCGGAATGGAAACAGACTGCAGAGGAACCTAAGAATGACAAAAACTGCAAAGTCCTGGATTGGATCATAGCTGACGGCAGGTGATAGTTTTGGTCTTTTAACAACTGCCAGGAACTAACAAGGACACCTTCATCTACTCAACTCAGCAGAACTGGTCAAAGGTAGATTCCAAATGTATTTTGCCATCTGAACTTTAACACTGCATTTGCGAAAAATCTATCTGTGTCAACAAAGAAGAAGGAAGCATTTACAAATATAAAACCCCATGTAGAGCTTTACCAACAGCTAAATCATTATTTATTTCTTGCAAGGCACTCCAAAAATAACTAGCTCCGATCTTTAGACCCCCGTACTAGAGTAATCTGCAGTACAGTCACTATTCAAAACATCTGCTATTTTTTCTGTCTTTTTCTTTTTCTTCTTTTCTTTATACAAAGCTGCACTTGGTGGATTTCAGCTGCTATCCAGTTATTTGGCAAAAGAATGTGAGAATCCAGCTTCTTATGGGCTTTCAGCGTGTGTGGGATCGAGGTAGCACAGCAGTTGCCTCCTTTTTCTGAGACTGCTGCCGCAGCAGCTCCAACAACAAAAATGCACAGTCGGCGGTTTCTTTATTTTCATCTTTGTTGCGCTCTTGGCACTGAATTCTGGAATGGATAAATTAAAACGGTGTCTGCCTAATCCCTTTGAGAGATTTGATTGCAACTTAGACTACAGTATTTTCCTTGAACAAGCTTAAAAAATGCTATGTTTTCAGCTGTATCCTCATTTTGGTGTAATCAGTTTTAATATGTGACATGTAGAATGTATTCTCTAAGCTCGAAGGTACAAGTAATGCCGCAAGTTTCTTCACCTGCTGACATATGACAGACACATGTGCATTCCATGCAGGAACACACAACCAAGGGCTCTATTTCATGTTGCATTTCCTTTTAATAAGATAATTTAAGAGAACCCAAGAAACATTATATGCCACATCTGAGAATTTGTCTTTCTTTCTTTCTTAAGTGAAAAGACCTTTGCTGTGCTTCTGCATTCAAAAAGCACACTTCACAGCAAAAGCATGCCAGATAGATGGTCCTGGAGAATTAAGTTTTCTGTATGTAAAAATTATATGTAATAAAAAGTAGTTCTTGTTGTCAGTGCTGTCATCCTGACAAAAAGACACCACATCCGAATTTAAAAGATGGCCCATTCTCTTTAGAAATTGGACTTTTGTATCAGTTATGAGTTTGTTATCTTCTTTTAAAAGGGTGTTGATACTCTGCCATTAAACCCAGGTCAAAGTTAATCACAATGTTTCAATAATTAGTTCAGAGAGTACCAGAGCTAATAAATACCTGCTTCCAGATTTTCTTCTTTCTCTATCCCTTACTTTCAATGTGTGAATTCTCTGATGTTTAATAAACTATGAGCATCTGAGGGTTTCACTAAGGGGAGTATGACAGCAGTGTCTTTTCAAGCTGTATGTTTTCTCAGTGCAAACAGCATTGTAGCAGCATATGACAGAATGTCTTTGCAACCTTTATTTTTCTGTCGAATTTGGAGAAAATCAGCAAATTGTGTAAAAATGTACTGCTGATGGACAGAAAGGGAATGTGTAGATATTCGATGCAGATACACACAGAACTATGATTGTTTAGCACAGAAAATAAAACATATTATATTCCAAGTGTGATCAAACCAGCTGCAGACATCTGCATAATTTATGTATATGGTTGATTTTTTTATATTTTTTTTTGGGGGGGGGGG
>VXBW01001364.1:11976-26362 GCA_013400375.1 Thinocorus orbignyianus | reverse complement strand
CTACATACAGCAAAACACAACTCATGAATCAGTCCAAAGAAACATATTGCAGACTCATCAATGTAATAAATACCCCTTACTTTCAAATGAAATAAAACAAGACAGAATAGTGTCTTACTCAGTCATTTTAGTGTCCTTTGTGAGTTCTGAGGCTCCCCCAGTTCTTTAACAGACATTTTATTGTTATTCCATTCCTTCCTACACAGATTGTTATGCTACATTTCTTTCCTTGTGCTCTCTCCTGAGCACCTTCTTTGAGTATGTGAAATGATGTGAGGAGGATCTATCTGTATTGTGGTTTTTTTTTCCTATTTTCTCTCTTCTTCCCCTATTGCAAAATATTCATTTTCTATTGAATATCTGCTGTGCTATACATATATCTCTGTGAAGAATTATGAGTTTAAAAAGTTGTTTTGAGCATGGAAGTAATAGCTAAAATCATAGACAAATCATAGGATAAAGATAGAAGGGATGATTATGTGGTCTAGATCAAGTTCTTGTTTATCACAGGCTATTAAATACAACAGAGTTGCTTTTATGTTAATTACAACATTGTGCATCTGTCAGAAACACATCTGTCCAAAGGTGTCTGGAGACTGAGAAACAATGACTACTTACTGGAATTTCTCAATTTAAACATCCTCATCTTTTGAAAACCAAGTAAAAAAATGTATAAGTAAAAAAAGACAACTTGTCTGTAATAATGATGTACCTCCCTTCATTTTTCAGACATGTCCATGCTTCCGTTTTGGTCAATACCTAAAAAAAAGTATGCAAATTTCCCCCCTGTTTGCATCCAGTCACAGTTTCCAATGTTGTGTAAGCTAATGACCAAGCTTCTCAGGCTGGAGAAGTGAACATCCCCATAGGAGACTGAGATCAGTAAGACTGAGTATCTCACTCTTAAACTTGTTTTGATATTCCATAGGAAGCCAGTAAAATATGACATAAAATAGGACTGAGGTATTCAAGAAGCTCACAATGCTAAGAAGTCAAAACTGGTCTCCTGAAGTCTGACAGTTCGACATTCATACCCCTATAGCCCATGTAGAAAGTAATGAATTTCCGTATGAGTAGAAAGTTATCTTCCACCACATATGAGCTGAGTCATCTAATTGGCCTTAAATGGTCCAAAGCACTTTGTGTAGATTTGTTTGCACAAGAGTATTGTATTCTGGATTTTCCTTCTTAAATTACAGGAGACTTGATCAGTTCCCGGGGATAAACATCTCCAGTTATAAGAGATTCCATGTGCACTAGTTTTTTCTCTTCCATTTGGTCAGATTAAGCTTTGGCTCTTCCCTCTCAGCTCAAACCTTAGATTTCATTTGATCTCTAAGGCAAAAAATACGCTGTTAATAGCATGATCTGCCAACATCATAATAAAAAGTCGTTCTTAGAAGGTACAGTGGTTCTCACTAGAAGGCTTGTACTCCTCTCTGCAGGGGGAGAATAGAAGCCCCTACACACATCATCCTGTACACTGACCTGGTACTACAGACATCTTTTATGCAGGCAAAGGAAAAAGAGGTCGACAGCTGCCCCAAGATGGAGAATAAGAGGGATCAAACCCAGCAAAGCAAAGTCCATTTTCAATTGTCTCAGCTGAGACAAAGGGAGATCTGAATCACTATTGAAAAAGATGCGCAATATTTGTATGTGAAGTATCTGAGTGCATCTTCCTATAAAAACTGGAAACCACCAGAAGCCCTTCACTGATAAGATGGGTATAAATACTGACCAGCTCAAACTTAAGACAGTGTATTTCTCTGGTAACATATCATCACCTATTAAAAGCCATCAATGGGTAATTCTGGAAGTCCTGTGTGCATGTAGACGTATATGTGGGTGTGCACACTGCAATATTGAATTTTGTCCTGACCCCACAGGTGATCATCCAGACCCTGAAGCATGAAGATTGGTGACCTTTCTAACATATTTTTAGCTTCTGTAATGGCAAAACTGTTATTACTGGCCATAAAATTACTTAGACCTTTTCTAAAATCCTGATATTGCAGTTGCCTTTAGTGACCTCGTCTGACAGTGAATTATTCAGGTTGACTATCAGCTACATTAAAAAAAAAAAAAAAAGAAAGAAAAGCAGAGAAAACAAAACAACATTTGCTTTTATTGGTTTAAAATTTACTGCCTTTTAATTTCAGAGAGAGAAGAGTAGGGAGCCACTCTTGCTCTCCCTCACTGGCATCAAAAATGGACAAATGAATCAAAGTAAAACCTCATGAAAATGAGGCAGTTTAACTACAGTTATATATTGGTCCATACTGATTCTGAAACATTTTCACTTACTTTTCTGTATAACTTTTCCTCTTTCAACTTCAGGCAAAGACTTTACAGACTACAAGAACCACCACATTTTTGCTGTGGCACGGAGGTGGGGATAGATGATCACCAGTTCTCTCAATAAAATTGAAAGGTTTCATCCCAACCTGGAAAAACTCTGACCAACAGAGGGATCATCCACACCATTAAAACCTTGAGGCACCAATGGGATTTACTGTCCCTATCCACAGTCCCAGGACCCCATTTGGGGGGACATCAGTCCTTCCTCTGGCAAGACCATTGGAAATTGGACTCCAGCTCCGCACAGCCTGTCCAGCCTGTCCATGGGCTCCACTAAGCCAGAGCAAAAGGCAACCCACAGGTCAGTACCCTGGTGCCCAGGGGTCCCCTGCTGCCTGGCTGAGGCAATGGACTAGGTCCTGGCTGCCGGATCTTCAAGGGGATTCCCTGTGTCCCCAGGATGCCCTTAGCTCCCAGGACATCATGTTGCAGATGTTTTAACTGAGCAGCTGTTTACAATTAAAGATGCAAAACGGTTATATTGAAACCTCAGGCTTTCATCATAAATCTAAGTATGGTGGGTAACATCATAAATAAATCCATATGAAGTTTATAACTTTAGAGGACTCTTTCCTCTTTTGTGTGTGTGTGTGTGTGTGTGTGTGTGTGTGTGTGTGTGTGCAATTGAGTCAGTACTACCACAAACCTGGGCAGGGAAATTTCATGATTTCATGTAAATGCATTGCCTTGTTAAATCTCTACATCATTATGGCAGATGTGACCTTAATCTCCTTATTCTTTGTGTTAGAGTTTCACTGTCCTCATGCATTTTAGCAAGGAATGATTAGAATAAATTATTTTGCAATTATTCTTAACACTTTCCTTGTTCTTTTAGACATTTCATCTCTGTGAAAGAACTTACAGTAATTGCAGCATAGGTAGCTCCTTGGATCTACTCTAGTGATGTTTCTGCATGTACTGACCACCTGTGCAGCATCTCTTCCTCAACTCTGGTGCATCCCAGTTTGTTGCACTAAATGGACATACTCCGCACTGTGTCTGCTTCAATGTTATAGGACATTGACAGGACATAATAAAATTTGCTAAGTATTTTCTCAGTCATGCCTACAGTTCTCTATGCAAGTGTGTTTGTACATGCTTGGAGGTGAAGAGGTGACTGATGAGAACCTCGTATATGACTTCAGACTGAGAGACTTCAGAGAGAGAACTGTCCTCTAAGCAAGGAACAAACCTAGAAAGCACACTTCAGAAGTTATGATAGAGAGACTTTCTGAGTGACACCAAAGAGACCCCACAGAGTATGTTTTAAGCCAGCAATTCCCTAAAAGCAGTTTCTGAACTGGTGAGATGAATTAAAGCATATCTTCCCTTGCAAAGGATAATTTCTTCTCAGTCATATTACTTGATGTGTTTGATTAAGCTGATCTGGGTTTCTTTAAATCATGTAGTTTACAAATGTAAAGAAGCAGAAGTCCTTTGGTATTGCTTGGCATCATGACTTCAGTAGTTATGGATCAGTTCCTCCTAGAGAAGTTTCAGCTCAGGGCTCTGTTTGATGTGAATCTTGTTCTGTGCATCATTGCACCAGTTCATTCTTAAAAACAAGCAAACAGATAAAAGTCCAAACCTTACAAAACATATGGAGTTCAAATCTTCAAACTTCCACAGCTACAATTTTGTCCATAAATCAAACTTTATGACAAATCATGAAAGCAGATGGAAACAAGGCAAAGAGTTAGTAGCATTAGATTATAAAACTGCTAATCAGTTTAATTAAATATATATGCTAATTGAACTTCCAGAACTACTTAATGAAATACAGATTCAAAGCATATGATTTTTATTGAACATGTCTTCCGGTTTATTTTATCATACAATCTACAGTTGCATTCTTCTGATAATGTAACATATTACTAATCCATTGGTAGAATGATTAAACCTAAGGAATGAACAGCAATTCCCTGGTTAGTAGTTCTTTTTTTTCTTCCCAAGTGAAAATCTTGTATGATTTTAAATTAATAAAAGTTCCACTAATAATAAGATAAAAACCAAAGCAACATAAAGTACTAGGTAGGAGAAAATTGTCTAGACATTAGACAACATTAGACATCTCTATTCCTGGTTTTGATAACATCTATGTGCATACAGTGCTTTAAAATTCACTTATTAGAGAAACTACCCTCACAACAACAAGAATAGTAGTGGAGGAAAAAGTTGCATGTAGTTTTAAGTGCTTAGAAAAATCAAGATCAAGTAAGTTAAAATTTGCAAAAGTTTCCCACTATTTCTATTAAAATTAGTATTACTAAATTGCAACCAATCCACAACAACTCTGATAGTTCATCAAAACTTTAAAAGACATTTTCCCTCTTTTTCTCCCCTCTTTATTCTCTCTTCTTTCTTTTTTAAATTCAGTTTAGAACATAGGGCATCATTTACTGCCCAGTTGAAAAGTCTTCTTTACTCCAGAGGGAGCTGGAAAGGTGATAGATGCCCCTGTACTTTGGTTCATCCATCTGTAGAATAACACAAGACCTTCCTCTTGGGAGTGCTGATGTCTGAAAAATACTTTAGGTTTCCCAGGTGAAAAGTGCAACTCATGTGCAGAGTATTATTATAATCCTTTTTTCTCCCAACACAAGCATTTCATAAACTTGCATTGTTGTCAGAATAGTTCTGAAATATTTTACCCTCAGGTTCATCTTTCTAGTTACAGAGTAAAGCTTTCAGTAGTTTATTCTCAGTCAGTCTGTCTATGCTCACACCATCTTTTCGAAGTGCTGCTGACATACAAATTCACAGGATATCTATAATGTTCTTATTAAAGAGACAAATTAGTTATTTTACTTAAACAAACAACAGAAGTATTACCCGACGGAGTGCCCAGGCACCCTCTATAAATAATACTGAGTGCTGATGAGATGTATTTCAATGCATTTTATTTTACGTTTTACCTTGGCGAGTAACTCAGGCTGCGTTGGACTGACTTAACTGCTCAAATGCCAAAATCCTGCCTGTTTTCAGGAATGCTCTAACATCGCAACATTTATGAGTGCAGGATTTTCTTTGTCAGGAAATCTTAAATTCTCATGCAAACCTGCCAATGTCCACTAGATTTTTTCTGGTGATGATCTTGAAACTAGTTCTTTTACAAATGGAGATATGTCCTAAACAGAAACAAAGGAATGAATAAATATAAGATGGAAGTGGGAGAAAAATTTTGATAGTCATCAGATTTATGTCATGTCCAGGTTGCCAAGTGACATCAAAGTAATAAAATCTTCACAAGGTAGGAGACATTCCTCAGTGGCACTGCAATAGAATAGAACTACACGCAGTAGCTTACCACTTTGTGGCTGGTGTGCTGATTATGCTTTCATGAATCTATTACTTGACACTTTTGATTCTGTACTGTCTCCATCATCTTATTAGGAGAAGACCCTATCTACCTTTACCGCTATACCATCAACATCAGGAGCTAGAAATGTTTCAGATTAGCTCTAAACCTCCCTCTCACCATCTGTATGAACATATACGTTTAATGAAACTTTAAATTCTTCAACCCATCAACAACTCCAGACTTCTACTGCATCCTGTTTCCCAAACAACTATTTCTTTTCTCCGTAATCACAACACATAATTCATCTAACTATGCAATATTATGACCTAATGTCCATAAGAGAGTTTCTCTCCAAAAGTAATCCTCCTCCTAAATTTGGTGGTTTCAGCAGTGAAAACTAGCATTGAAAAGAGGGTTTGCTTGTTTATTTGATTGGTTGGTTTCTGTCACTGCTTATATCACATTTCTTGCTTATAAAGTACCACAAATGGTCCAGTAAACTGATGTCAATCCTATGCTTTTCCATATTTTCTGTGGAGGGGAAAACACGTTACAAACTATAAATTCTCTCTACACGGAAGACTATGGTGACTCTGAAGTACTGTCCATAGAAGAGAATCCATAAACATTGGCTGTTAGTAAGAAAATTCACATATAATTTTTCTGTCTGAGTTAATAGCTTCTGAAATGATAGCTTCTTTTGCATCCATTAGATACAGATGCAACTCAATCAAAGGACAAAACAAGGAAAATTAAAAAAAAGAGATATTACTTAATCTCAGAACAGATCGTGTTAAGATTCCCATTTTCTGCAGCAAGATACTTCACAAGAGGGATAAAATCAGCACCTCAACTAATTTGAAATCACACTGGTTCTATTAAAATGGCTCATCAGAACAGATCTGAATCAGGTCTTTCTACACTTGTAAAAAAAGAAAGTGAGTAAATAAAATTCGTTACACCTGTTTATAGGTTGCAGAATGTTAATTTCATTTGCAGAGAGAGAGAATTCTCACTCCCCAAAGTAGAATTTAAAGGGACTCAATGTCAAAGTCAGATATAGGAAGATACTTAGTCTTTTTATATCTCTCTTCAGTCTCCCTTATCAGCAAGATGCATTTCCCCAAATTTTAGTGTCTAAAGACAGCTACATATGTGTCTGGGCACCTAAATGTCAGTTTGAGATACTTAGGCAGACACTCAGCTAACCACCCAGGCATTTAAAGTGACATTTTCGTGGAATTTCACTTCCTGCACTCAGGAAACTAAGTTAGAAAGGTAACGTTTAAACTGCTTAGACACCTGAGACACCCTGTCTATTGAAGGTTTCAGGAGGAAGATTCCCAGGTAATTAGGGTTATTTTAGGAAGATTCTCAGCATCTCTGTCTTTACTGAATTGACTACTTCGATACTTATTTCCTATTTATGGAAATACATCACTGAAATTGCGAAGTCCTCAGAGCATCCTGGCATACTAAGTATGCTCAGGCTTTGGCTTACTCTTTCCAGCCACAATGATGGTGCTTTCTATTATGTGTTGTATAACTATATATAACAGAAAGTCTATAAAATAATCACCTGAACTGTATCCCAGAGGTGAAATAAGGTTGATGAAAAGGTGCTGGAGTGGCAGTTACTTTGCCACAAAGTGCACATGTAGTAGCAGGGCCTCAGGTGTGCTGAAGAAGCTGTAATCCGCTTTTCCTTTTTAGTGAGGTTCATCTGCAGCTAGATTGGAAAGACCTGCAGATCTTGTGAACCTGTGGTTCTAGCTGTGCAGTTAGAAAAGTCTGCCAGTGGATGGGAAGGCCAGAAGAAGCGATGGGTCTAGACCGTGATTCACACCCAAATTTGTCCTTGTTTTCATCCAGAGATTACCCTGTTAAGTGAATAGTTGTGGATCCTCCAGAAAAGCAGAGTTCCCCTTCTTAGCAAAGCTCTTTGTCTGCAAATTCAGATTGCCTTTTGGACCTTTAAGCCATGCATGCAAAACCACACAGTTAATCACTGGGAGGAGAAGGAAATGCGGCTTTCAAGGCTTTTGAGATAGAATTGCTGAAAGAACAACTTTCCCCAGGCTAAGGAAACCAGGTCTCCTACCTCCTAGTGCTATACCATCTGTATTATTACAGGGGCAAAGTAAGGCTACCATTCAAAAGACAGCTTCTGAATATGAATAACTTCATATTCACTGACTTCAGCAAGTTTTCGTTTAGGCATCAGATACCAGCAACTTATATTACATTCTTACCTAGGAAAGCTGATCCCATTTTTCCCAGGAAAGGAAGAAGTTTTCTGACATTTGACAATTCAGTTAAGAGCTTCATCAAAATATCAATGGAAGAGCAAAAGCCATTTTGAGAGAAAGAAAAAAAAAGAGTTAATATTTATTATATTTAGATGAAAGATTAAAGAAATTATTGTTAAAGATTTCTTTAATTTTTTTTTTTTTTCATCTTTATCTGTAAATCTCGAAAGACTGACTCCTCTCATCTTCTGGAACTAAGATTTAGTCACTAAGAGCTCAGGTCAGTAAAACTGAGACAGGTGTGATTGTGGTCTTTTGTTTCCTTTTTCAGCTGAGATGTAGGTAGCTGCTTCCCTGAGTTCACAACTATGTGACTAAGGGCACCTGTGATGGCACAAATGAAGATGTTATTGCTGGGGGTATAAAAAACTCTCTCTTTCCTCACTCAATTTAAGTGATAGGATAGAAGTCTCCTGAACCCAAAGTCCTACCAAAATGCAAGAGAAAAAAATTATAAAAAAAAAGGAGGCATTTAGGAGAAAAGTTAAGGAATAAGGAAGACAAATGTACTGTTCTGTTTATCTATCTGCTTCCTTAACTAGACTGACTAAGACAACCAAAACCTCAGAAAAAACAATCTTGAGGTTTTCAGATTTTTTCAGGTGTTTTAGTATTATTTCTAATCTAACAGACTGAACTTCCTCTATGCATTTCCACATGAAAGAAGGAAGAGAGAGAAAGACAATGAGCTATAGAGATGTGAATATGAATAACTAAGAGTGACTATAACGGAGCAGAAGCTAAGCTTCTGTTAAATATCTGTGAGAAGTATCAGCGTCAATTAACCTCCAAAAAAATGCTGTCATACGACACCTTCAAAGTTCTTTAAATGAAGTAAGTTTATTACTTTCACTAGCTTTATAATGGGCAGAGCCTCTGTCAGAAAACTGTGAACGAAATATGTCCTTTTTCATACAATCTCACAAGAAAAATGAGAAGGTAAACTGACATGAAATACACAACACCTCATCATCTTTGTGGATAGGTCCTCCTCATCTGGGTATGTTCTAATGTGTTACCACTGATGTGTACAACTTATGCTGTGAATGAATGGAAGAATTCATTCTCTAGAGCTTTATAAATTCAAGATTAAGCACTTTCAAAACATTACATATCTGAAATACTGAGGCATCAAAGGGCTCTAAATATGTGTCCCATGAGACCTATTAGCTCCTGTCTTTTCTTTCATCTGAAACAGTCTGATAGTTTTTGCACAAAAGAGATGGAATCAGCTTTTAAATTAATAAAATCACACAGAAACATACAGATTTCTGGAGTATGTTTTCTTGCTGGTTCATGCCACATCAGTGACATGGTAACACATTATCCAACATGCTAGTACCGTGATGCCATCAAATACTGTTGATTTTCCTTTACTGCATTTAGCAGTGCTTCAGCATTACTGCTAATCTCCCTCGGGGAAACAAGTTGTGGGAGGGTTGTGTTTTTTTGTGGTTTTTTTTTTTTTTTTTTTTTTTTTTTTGTTTTTGGTTTTTTTTTTTTTTTTTTTTTTAAGAAGGAAAATAAGAATGAAGGATAGAGAAAATAAAGACAGAAAGAAATAATCATCATAGAACATCCTGGGGGAACAGCAAGAAGAGAAAAAGCCAAAGAAGGAAGTAGCTAAACCTGCCTTGACTGGATGAAATTTGTTGGAACGCCTCATAGGGAAAGAAAATAATCATTTTTGGGGTGATGGAATTTGAATAACTTAAAATTGTGTATACACAATTTATTCTTTTTCTGTTCTTCAGAAAAAAAAATAAAATCTACTCAGTCGTACCAACCTATTTTCTATTAGCTAGAAAAAAATACACTAAGTAGAAAACATCAGCACAAATTTTGGAACTGAGGACACATTTGAGTTACCAAAGTAAAATACAGCTCTTGAAGTATTTTTGTTGATTTTCTCAGCAGCACCTCCTTCTTTTCAAGGTTAATGTGAGGCATAGCTATAGATGTAACTGTCTGTCCTCAGAGAGGGCTGTAACTCCCAGCCACATCGAACATACTTTTCTGTGATATAACCCACACCGAAGGCCAAGAAAAGCCTTAGGCACATCTTTGCCCCTTAGAATAGAGTTATTAGAGCCGATAACCCCAAGAAGGAGAGAGATAAGGAAAGTAAGTTATAAGAACTGGACTTTGAGTGTGCTATAGCAGGAGAAGAAAGTCCCAGCACACAGGAGGGAAGAGGTCCATCTGACATCCTTGGGGAGGCAGGTGGGTTTTCTGAGCAAGTCACTGAGCTGTTTGGTGCCTGCCAAAAACCCTTGAGTGACCCTTTAAACCCAGTCCTCCTAAGTGTCAGCTTTCTATCCTTAAAGCTGGATATCAATACATCTTTTCACCTATTCCAACAAACTTACTTGTGCCAAATGACAAGGCAGAAGATTTTAATATTTCTCTACTGAAAGCTAGTACAGAGACACCTGGGTAAACTCTCTAGAGAGCTCTAACTATGAAAACACAGAGCTCAACATAACTAAATTAGTGTGTGACAGAGAGTAGTGCCTTGGTTTTACTGTAGTTTTCACAGGCAGACTAGGAATTCCTACCTGCATTACACCGATATCCTCTGAAAAAGGTAAATATTCTCTCTGACTTCAAGATTTTACACTGGTTGCTTAATTTGGAAAATTTAGGAACATACACAGTCAGGGTGGGGGGTTCTGGAAGGGTCTATCTTCCCCTTTGATTGTCAGGGAAAACAAAGGCTGCTCATCTTCAAATATCTCAACCAAGTGGTAATGATAAAGCAGCGTAAGGCCCTCAGCCTTGGTCTTCCTCATGGGTAGTTTGTAGAGACAGCTGACTGCACCGTCAGCCCCCTACCTTTCATCCTAGCATTGCATTCCTTCTGTAGCTGACATGGCCCAGCCACAGCATGCAGGGAAATGAGATCTGGGGGTCTAGAGCACAAGTCTTATGAGGAGTGGATGAGGGAACTGGGGTTGTTTAGTCTGGAGATAAAAAAGGCTGAGAGGACACCTTATTGCTCTCTACAGCTACCTTAAAGGAGGCTGTAGAAAAGTGGGAGTCGGTCTCTTCTCCCACATGTCAAATTACAGGACAAGAGGAAATGGCCTCACATTGTACCAAAGGATGAGCAGGCTGCCCAGGGAAGTGGTGGAATCGCCATCCCTGGAGGTATTTAAAAGGCAGATAGATATGGTGCTTAGGGACACAGCTTAGTAGCATTTTTGGCAGTGTTAGGTTAACGGTTGGACTTGATGATCTTAAAGGTCTCTTCTAACCAGAACAACTCTATAATTCTGTAATTCTGTGAAACCAGCACTGACCACGTGCAGCAATGAGCTGGGAAGAGGTTATCCTTCACTCATCTTGCTTTCAAGGACAGACTGAAACAAATTACAAATTCATCTCCAGGAGCAGCACGGTTACATTCATGCAATGTTGTGACAAAGTTTTTGGTAGGCTTTAAACACGGTGTTGTACAGAGGCAGCTGAAGTGGCTGGAGCTTGCTTTAGTGAACACAGGGGGTTTTTGCAGCCATACTGCAGACATGCCCTGAAGCCTTTTAGAAATGTTAATCACCTGTTTTAAAGAAAGGCAGAACACTCTTTATAAAAATTAGATACATATTAAACAAGGCTTTAGCATTCCTTCAAAGTGAGAATGCCGTATTGTCAAATCACAGCTGGAGAGATTGCACATTTTGAGTTACATTCTTAAGCCACGGCAAAGTTACTTGTGTCAGGGGCACCACAGGGATCAGTGTTAGAACCACAGCTTTTTCAGTACCTCAATGACTCAGAGCATATTATTTAAACTAAAAATTTCTGGTGTGCAGATGATACTAAATTGGGAGGAAAGGTCATCCGTGAGAAACAATACAGTCAGGTAGGGAAGGATTTAGATCATTTAAGTACTTGAGCTAATAGATAGCAAATTCAATGCAGATAAATGCAGAATAATGAGTCTCGGAGAATGTAATAAAAGGACATAATATCTGCTTAATGGGAAGGTACTACAGCATATTGACCTGGAGAGAGATATGAGAGTTATTTTAATAATAAAAAACCCCTTATATTAAAGCCTTCAACTCAATTATTATTAAGGAAATGCAGTGTATTTCGTTAGGACCTCACCCAAAGTACTGCATTCAGCACTAATCACTCTACAGTTCAGAAAGCATATTTAGAATTGGTCTTAAAGGGGTGATTTGTAGAGCAATCTAATGAAAGCACATTTCGGAGATATAAGTTTTGAGGACATTACAGTGAAGATTGACTGTATCCTCACCAGAAAGTCAGACTTTAGAGGTTACTGTCTAAGACGTCCAGTACAAGCTTAATGAATACTTGGCAGTAAGAGGTGAACTGTTGAGGAACTCATTACTTTAACCCCTCAATCTTCACAATTCTATTAAGTTTAGAGCTGCTGTCATGGAGGAACAAATTCTCATCTAGATTTACACCCCTGTAGTTTGAGTGAAATCTCTGTAACTATTCTTCCTACAGAAGCTTGAAGAAGAACAGAATCTGTCCTCCAGTTTCTAATCAGAGACTGATGGAGCCACTGCTTCAGCACAGGTCTCTCTCTTTGTATGCTCTCCTGTCTCATTTGGCTTTACAGGTTACAGGTTCATTAGTCAAGGAAACATCAAGGTCTAGAAAGTCTAACAGGGCAGAAGACTTGCCTAAATAGGTACTGAACAGTTTGCTATGTAAGGAAAGAAATTAAAGGAGACCACATGCAGTCAGGAGGTTTTTCTCTCTTCTGCTAAAGTATGACTGAAAACAGCTGGCAGGGGGTAGATGGGTTGAATATTGCTCTGATAAATGGTTATTCTTTGTTATGGCAAAGTTATTACAGTGGATCCGCTAGAGTTGTACCAGAAGATACGTCTTTATAAATGGGTTTTGAAGCTGTTAGTATGGCATTCTCTACTCTTTGCAATTCTTTTTTTCCTATTTCTCAAATTATTTTCACTAAAGCTAATAGGGCAGTTAACATGGCAAGTCAGTTCCTTGCTGGCTATAGAAACACAAACTCTTTTTTGGCGGGAGGTCTCCATTTTAATTATAAAGAACAGTTTTCACATGTCTTCCAAATGTATGGTCCTGAGTAAGTAAGCATTATTCAGCACTCTGTAAGCAGAGAATAAGGGTGCTCGGGAACATTTTCCTTTATTCTGGTGGTAGAGAAGACACAAAATTCATACTCTGTTACTCCTAATATTATAATATTGGAAGACAGTTCAGGTCTAACCACATCTAACTTTACCAGTTCTCACATCTTCTTCTCTTCTTTCAAATGACTTTTATATGAATTGGGTACTCCAATCAGAGAAAGTTTCTGAACGAGAGAGATGGAAGTTGTATCTGAATTTTATTTTCATTATTTCCCCAAGATAAAAATGGAGGCTTTTCTAACAATGACTTTTGTCATTTCCGTCTTAAATAACTTATTGGAAAAGGTGGCACATGAATATTGAGACTTTTTTTTTGAGATGAAGCAGACATAATCTTCTACCAAGATTATTCTGGCATAATCTACTTGAAAGGCACATAAAGATAGTCACCTACTGTATGATTAATGCTACTAACTGAAGTGTGATTTCAGAACTGAAGATTTTATACATTCTACCATGTAAAAATGTTGTGTTGATTTGTTTCTTTGTATATCTATCTGTGGTTTTTTGTTGGTTTGTTTGTTTGTTTGTTTGTTTGTTTGTTTTCCTATAAACTTCTGGGAAAACTGTTTCACATTGCTCCTAAGACACAAAATATTCCCAATTGATGAGTCATTGCTCTAATCCATTGTGTCTTACAGAAATATCCCGTTTGCTTTACTTGTGGTGTGATATTTCATGATCAGGTTGTTATCTTCACTCAGTCACATCATACAACTTTTACTTTTCATCATCAAAATTTTTATTATGAAGTAATTCTGTGAATTTCTCAAAAACATATTTTTCAGAAAAAAAAAAAACAAAAAACAAACGGTAATAGGACATAGAAACATCTTTTTTTAAACCTCACCTAAGGTGTATCTAATATTTTTGTGTCTAATTATATGGTTGCAATTAAATGGTTCCCTTGGGATCCTTAAGCTACACTTTGAGAATTCTTAAAACTAATCTGATCTTTTTTCAAGTGTGACATATGGAGTCAATGTTTATGTTGACATAAGAACAAGGTCATATCAACAGTGATTTGAGATCTTGTGAAAATGAGTTATGTAAAACAAGTTAAGATCAATCACTCTTAATTAGAAATAGATGTAAATAAATAAATATAAACAACAACAAAACAAAACCACAATCTGATCCCTAAAATTAATCATTCCAAGCCTGACAATAGTTTTCCCCTTAACTTGCCTTGATTTGCCTTCCCTTCCCTTCCCTTCCCTTCCCTTCCCTTCCCTTCCCTTCCCTTCCCTTCCCTT
>VXBW01001364.1:0-11915 GCA_013400375.1 Thinocorus orbignyianus | reverse complement strand
ACTCCCCGCCCCTTCCCTTCCCTTCCCTTCCCTTCCCTTCCCTTCCCTTCCCTTCTTTTCTCACTTTGTTTCTTAATACATAAACAAGAGAAGAAATCTGTTTTTATAGAATAAAAATACTTTCACCTCACAAACTTGAATCATCACAATGATGACATATTTGTCCTTTCATGCTATTCACTGAAGAAAGGGGCACTTTATTTCCTTTAATCTTTACTTATTTTGTGGATAAATTGAGGAAAGGATTCTCCAAGGCAACAAACAAAAAAGAGCAGTGAAAAAGAAAACACAAGAAATAATATATAAACAGAAACAAAATAAAAGCTAAAGAAGACAAAGCCAATTGCACTCAGCCATCTTTGAATCCACAATACTTTTTCAATCCAGTTCCACTCTTTCAACCCTGACTGTGAAGGTTCCTGTGAGAAAACCATTTTTGGAAATGGGACTGTAGCACCCATGACTTTGCTGCAGATATTTCACATTACCTCATTTCTCACGACTTGTGGACTCCCACAGTGCGATAGTCTTGGAGCTTAAGGTCTTGTTGGTCTCTCGGCATCCTAGGTGGCAGATTTCTAGTATCTTTTCCTTAAAGAGCTTAATTAGGAAACTGAAGTTGAGTAACAGGATTTCAAAATGAACCCATAATGGGGCTATAGATCTGATTAGAATCCATCCAGAACAACTTCTTGTTAAACACCAAAGAGCCCAGCTATCAAAGACACAATCTGTGCATCCTTAATGAAAGTTAATACATTCACTTTTCTTTTATTTAGCGTTCTCATCACACTGGAAAATATAGGCTAGGAAAGTTGCAGATCTCTATGAATGAAAGATTTAAAGAACATGTCAGATGAACATCTATCTGGAATGGGGCAGTTAATAATGCCTTAGAGGAGAGGTGTATGGGTAGATGAACTCTTGACATCCTTTAAGCCCTATCATCTTCCATGTAGCTATGATCTAAACGGTTAAAGATATTGGAGAAGTAACTAGCTCCTCTCTTCTAAATCTGAGTGCTTGTTCACCCCTCTCCAAAAACCTGCACGCTACTTTTTCCTGTAGCAGTGGCAATTACTCCTCTATTCTGGAAAAATTACTTCACGTTTCAACTATTAAGGCCATGAAGGCTTCTAACAAATGATGAGGTCAACTGAGAGTGAAAAGCAAGTGCAGCAATTGCAAAATTAAAAATGTGCTTTACTTGAAATCTGTCAGGAATGCAAACACAATCTATGAGGAATGCAAAGCAGTTTAATTAAAGCTCAGTTTAAAGCTAGCAACATTATCAAAGAAAAGAAGGGGGGAAAAAAAAAAAAAAGATAATTGACCAGAAGATTCTCCTCTTTCTTGTCCTCTCCACTGGCAGTAAAATCCCAGCTTCCAGTTTATTCCTTTTCTGGAATCTCCTACTTGTCATGATTTTCTGTCAATTCTTACCTTTGTTTTTAAGTCAATGCCCCACTCAAGGAAATCACACCAGATTTAATCAGTAGAATTTTATCTTAAATTTGGTAAATTCGTACATTTCTAACCAGTGCTGTTTACACACTTCTTTTTGGTGAAGTGTGGTCCCCACAAGCAAGCACAATTCTAGTCAGGAGCCATTCCTTTTGAGTAATATATTTTTTACATCTTGAGAATCCTTAGATTTATCTGTGCTAAAAAAATATTTTTTTTTTTTTTTTACACTGTAGTCACTGTCTCCCTAAATAATTAAGACTCTCTAGTGATGTCTATAGCACTGTCAGAGACAAAGCAGCATCAATAAGTGTCTCTTCCATGATTTTCGTTAAATCTATGCCTATCTATGTTTAAAATCACACTTGCTCTAACCATATATATATATTCTCAGAAATTTGATGAATTCCAAGACATTTAGATTTCATACTCTTTCTTTCCACATTCATTGACCTTGATGAAACTTAAGCCAAAAAGACAGCTATCAGTGGGAGTTTTGTGGATTTCACAAGTACTTCCTCCAAGACATCTCTTTTCTAGATGATTCCGTAACTTTTTTTTTTTTAGACAAAATCAACTGCTGTCTCACAGATGGCTTTTAAAGTACCTAGCTAACAACTTTGCAGTCTAGTTTGAATTGGGTTGTCTGACTTCATATGACGCATTTCTTTTCTGTCTAAAGATCTTCAAGGCTCCTTTCCCATTCACTTTCTGGTTTTCACTCTCCAAATATTTTGGAGAAAATGAAAGACTTTCCTCAACTGATCTTTTTTTTTTAAAAGATAATTGGTTAATGCTAATGTATCGATCCCATCCGTAAGCAATTTTCACTCAGAGAAGGATATATCTTAACTCTTTCTAAATTACTACATTTTTTCCATTTGATTTGACTAAGGTAGCGGTAGCAGAATCATATGGAAGTATTTTACAACAGCAATCTTTTCTTTTGCTTATTCACTGGAATACCTCCTGGAATTAATCTGAAGAATGCTTATGCTGGAAAGCTTACCTTACCCAACTCATTAAAAGTTACTTTAAAAGCACCTTCTTGGGAACTTAAGACCTTCAAAATTCAAAGTTGCCACTACTGTCTCTCATGTCATATGGTTTGCAACTGTGAAACTCATCATTGAAACAAAACATTATTGCCATTAAAATTCTTCTCAGTCCCTGGAAGTGATATATGATGATCTGTGTGATTCTTGGGTGCTGAAGTCAAAGAGGTAGAGGTCCCCATGGGAGCAGCCAGATGATTTGCTTATATAAACAGTGCTAATTTGCCCTGAAGAAGCCTATGATCCAAGCAATGTAGGCGTATTGAAAGACTACTAAAAAGCTCAGCTGTGCACTTCTAGCTCTTGGTGACACTGTTAATTTTCTAATTAAGCAATTTCTTTGACAGACAAAGCACTATGTCCTGTTCCATTCCTGTGAAAGTATTTATCTTTGTCATTTCTGTCTGTTTTGTCTGGGGTATGTGTGCATTTAATTATTGCACCCTTCTATGTTTCTTTATTCCTAATTTTGTTACTGGACTTAAGTCTTTGCAGCTCTTGTGCAAAATATTTACTGGAACTCTTGAAAATTAAATTTAAGGAAAAGGTGGACAGCAAGTTCATTTATCACCAGAGTACTGTGATATAGTACAGATACACGTGTAAAATGAATGACAGTATTATCACAATTTCCCTTTGGGCAGTACTCTAAAGTCTTCCATTGGTGATGGAGATATGACAAAATATTGGTTTTGTTCTTTCTGAGCTAGTTATTCAATCAGCATCATTCAGAATTTAACTGTTTGTTTTGGAAGTCTGGGTATCCTGCTATACCTTTGGCTTCATAGCAAAGTTTTAAATCTAAGGCAGCACTATTAGCTTCACTAGAAGAATTTCACTGATTCATCAGCAAGGGAACTACAAAGATACATGCCCATTTGCAGGACTCAGAAGCAAAAAAATCCCAACAAGCAAACAAAAAAAGACCCAAACCAAACCAAAAAAAACCAAACCCTCCATACTCCTTCTGTAAGTAACATGAAAGCAACCCTATGAATCATGAATTTTGAAATAAAGCTGTCCTTAAGAACAGTTGTCCTTCCATCTATCACACTGTAAAACATGGAGGATTTCAGAGGACTGCATTCACTTTTTCATGCTACTTCACTATACTTAGAACTGGTTGTTCATTCAGTGCAGGAGAACCATTAATAAAAGGATATATCCCACGTCCATTCTTCAGGATAGTCTTAGTACCTCTGTTTTCTGATTGAAGCAAGAAGTTAATCTGAAACATTTGGGTGACCTGTGGTTGGATGCATTTTAAAATAAAAGATGACAATTATATTCATATAATAAAGGTGATTTTCCAGACGAATAAATGCTTATATTCTTACCTTTGTTTCTAGGAGAGGGAATCTGAAACTGAAAGAGAAACTATAACACACTAGGAGGTTAGGTTTAACTTTCACTGTACTTCTGCCCTCCTTGAGTTCACCTACATTAACAAAAATATTAATGGTGCTATTGAGTTTTCCTAACTATTTCTGGAGGGGGAAGGGGGGTTATTTGATTCCTTTTTTTATCACAATTTATGTCAGTATAAAAGTTATAAAGATTGCCAGAAACTAAAGGAACATGATGTAGAATCACAGGAAAACTGTAAAATCAATATCACCAGGTGTTTGAATGCTGTGCTTGGCAGCCCCTCTCTAATCCATAGTCAGTGCTATATTTTACGTATATAACTGAAGCTCTGTTGTTAGACAATCTTCAAACCCAAATAGCTGACACCAGTGTGATGATCACAGAGACAGAAAGGCTTCTGGATTTGACGTGTAGGGAGGGAATTTTTAATAGATGTCCAGATATTTTCTATAATCACTGGAAAGGAATGAAGTAACTCCAGGCTGTCTGTAGTCTCTGGAAGTGTCTTTGCTTCAGATGTTAGAAGAAGTCAAGGTTAGTTTTGCACATAACTTCAATGTCTCATTTACAGGGATGTATTCAGGCTCATTTTTAGTTGAGGGATGCATATTTGCCATTGGAGACTGTCAGAAGAAAACGCAGGCCATTTTTGCTTTCCAGCCCTTTCCACTTTCTTTCAGATATCTGATAGAAACCAGACATTTTACAATTACATTCTTTTATAATCTTTGGTTCTCAAAATAACAATAGATTTAAAATATGTCGACCTCTGTAACTTTCCATGATAAAAACTGTGAATTGTAGTTAGTTGTGTGTCTAGCTATTGGCCCAACTTCTTCTGCCTAGAGAAGGTCATTTGATTATTGAATGAGAAAAATGAAACACTGAGGGCTGAAATCCCTAGAATATTCAACAGAAGTCTTAGTATCAATAATGTCGCAAAGCAGAAGAGTTGGTGATGGGTAGTCTCTGATCCTATTTTCCTGAAAAAGCCTTTGCAATGAGATTTCATCCCACGTTTGGCTTTAAACAAGGTCAGATCTTTCCTGGTTTTGATTTTGGGTAGAAATAAATCTCATGCACTTTGAAGGAGACTTATGTAAATCTCATTTGCCACAGTTCCTGAGAATTTCAGGGAATTTTTCTTTATATCCTTGTTTGCTGCACATTTTAGAATAAAACAAATCTAAGATTCTGTTTAGGTGTTTAGTGCACTGCAATCATTGCCTCATTACCTTGTTCTGTCGTAGTCTTATACACAGAAAATACGTTTACACTCTCTCTCACACACACACACGGAGAAACAAACAAAAAGACCCCTGCATGTATGTATGTACACAAAGATGTATACTTGTGTGTTTTCACCAGCTCTATTTTATACTTGGCTTGTAAATTATTTGAAGAAGGTCCTATGTTTGCACAATACATACTTAAACTCTGGTCTGGCACAGCAGCTTTTTCTTAAGCCCTACTGCAATACAAATACAAACACAAATACAAATACTACTCCTAATAATTAAAATAGTAGTAAACACCATTGTCTTTGACCATGTCAAGGACATGAACAGACTTAAAACTGTTTATTTAACACTTTTCTTCTATATGCATATTATTATTATTATTTATTATTATTACAACGAATGTTACTACTAATAAAATATATTTAAGAAAATATTAATAAATCACTTTTAAGACTTCTTGTGCCCTAGGCATGGGCAAAGTTAATGGTGCTGAAAGGATGTTAGCAGATTGTAATTTGTTGAAAACAAAGTTGAAACTCATATATGTCAACAAATTTCTGTTGGATGAAACTGTAATTGATGTACGTTCAAAAAAGCTCCGAAGAATCAATGTAGCATCCTTTAATAAGTTATGGCCTCTCTGCTGAAAAGCTAGTAACTCACTGGCTGTGCACTCGTGGGCTTAGACTCAGCCTTTCTAAATTTAGGTACCTAAGCAAAGAATTCAACTGGGGAGCCTGGTCTCCACAGGCTCCCTATGTAGTAAATGGAGAGACACTGGCTGCTTCAGAGAACCCGGCAGATCTAAGCAAGACTGAAGCACCCCTTGGAGGAGTCTCTCTGGCTACAAAGAGAGCTTGGCACTGAGACTTCCGTTAGCTGCCCCAGGTAGGTGTGTGCAGAGGTGGGTAGGAAGATATCTAGGCTGTTGCAAATCAAAACTGAGCTCTTCAGTGCTTGTCTTTTGCAACAGACTCCATTGTGCCTGTAGCTAGTTACCTGCCTCCTGTGAGGAATTTATTTACAAATGGCCGAGATGAAGTATCTCCCATGACTAAAAGAAAATGTTTGAACTGGTTAGACTGCTCACAACCTTGACACAAGGCCAGGTTGGATGACGTAGGTTCTTATGACCAAAACCGTTATTTTTAGGGCTTCCAAGAAAGTGAAGGCTCTTGTGTCTCAGGTCTGTGTTTGGACCAGATTTGATTGTTTGTACTGATACTTGCTGCAGCTTCCCTGCCAAATTACTTAGTCAAACCAATAAAGCATCTTTACAGCACCACCTTACCAGCCACTATTGATTCACTTGCATGTGCTACCTCAATAGTAAAAGGCTGCTAGGATTTACTCCCTCTGTTCTTTCCTTCTCCAGGCAGTCATTACTCAGTACAAAGCCCCCTTAACCTAGTAAAGTTGTTGCTCTTGTTAATACTTGTTTAGCAAATTATCGAACCAAATAATGAGAAGACGAGTTATTTGCTCCTATTGTACAATGTGCAATTGGATCTACATTTTGCCCTGGTAATTTTCTCTATAGATCTTTCACTGGTGCTAGACAAATGGATCATAAAAAAAAACAAAAAAAAACAAAACAAAAAAAAAAAACCACCAACAACCAGGAAGCTGCCTGAGGTTGATGGTGCACTTGAGCTGAATCCAAACTTTATTGGTGTTTCTCAGCCTCTATTTGAAAACTTATAAACACTGCTCTTTGGAGCTTTACAGCAGATTTTTTTTTCTGCTTGTCTGGCAGAGGGATTAAGTCAGTTTTTCAGTCCTAATGAAACTAATGCACATCCCATCAACTCCCTGCCACACCTGTGCAAAGGCAGTACAACGTCAATGGCCCCAGAACAAAATGAATTAATATTACGAAATATTAAATACCACTTCATACAGTATTAGAAAATTTGAGCTGGAGACTGAGAGTCCCAGGTAGCCCAATGGCATACATCGCTGCAATTTGCAAACTTCTCTCCATTCCATATTTCTCGTCTAACACTTCCAGCAAAATTGTGTCAAATATATTCTTATACCGGACTGTTCAATGTGATATCAAAATGTATATTTAGATATCTAACAGTGAAGAGCTTCTTCTTCATGTGAAAGAACACATACATACATGTATCTACACACAGTATGGTCTGCTGGAAAATGCATGGTTCGGTGTTCCTTCCCAGAGCACATGCCCTCTTGCAATTGCTTAGCCAAATTGTAGCTCTAGTATTATTTATTAATTTATTTTGTTAATTTTATGTGTATTTAAACTAATGTCTCCTATACACATCTACTCTGAATACTGCCTTTTGTGTGAATAATCATTTTGAAAGCAGAAATATGTATTTCAGATTGCTCTCAATCAAATATGCATTTGTTCCAATTTCATCTGTCCTTTCTTTCTTGCTTTAGCGTGTAGCCTAATCAAACTCAAATTTTAGAATAAGATAGAGTTAACCTAGTGGCACAAATTTCTCAGGCAATGCTATAAAATAAAAACTTGTCTTTCATTCTACCCATTTTGTGCTACCTTCTTTGAACTAATTCAGCCATGTTATAACACTACTCAGTGTTTAGCAGTGAAGATATGGCATTCAAGAGCAGAATTGTCAAAGAAATACTACCTGCATCAAGCGAAAGACAGTTGAATCTAACTATTCCTTCATTTCAGCAGCATCAATTGAATACTGTCAATGCACTGCCCACTAGAGAAAAAAATATTCCAGTTGTCATTGTCGTCATCATCATGACCATTATAATCTCTAATAATGTTCTCTGTGTGGTTAAAGGAAACAACGCATGCAAGGAGAAATAAGTATTTTCCATCTGAAGGATAGAATAATCAGTCATCACTAAATTACAACTCTTTGGAGTATAATAGTCTAGAAAGCTGAGGTGCACCTCTTTTCAGACGTGGGCTGTCATCAGTTATTTATTACAGAAAAGTCAGAATGAGGCTATAGTCAAACTTGGTTACTAACCTATTAGGAAGGAATGAAAAAAAAATAGGAAAGAAGGGGAAAAAAAACACATTGAGAGTTAAGCCTTATACTTCTGAACCATAGGGTAACCATTGTCAAAAAGAAATCATAATGACAAATTGGAAGGTCATGGATTTGACAGATGGACAGATGGACCACCCTGTGGATAAGGAATGGGCTAGATGGCCATACTCAAGGAGTCAATGTCTCAATGTCTAAGTTATGAGTGGCATTTCCCAGGGCTCAGTAATGTAACCAGTGCTGTTTAACTGAGACAAGGTTGTAGAGAGGTGGGTGTTGGCCTCTTCTCCCAAGTGAATAACAACCGGACCAGGGGAAATGATATGAAGTTACAGCAGGGGAGGTTTAGATTAGATATTAGGAGGAATTACTTCAATGAGAGGGTGGTCAGGCACTGGAATGGACTGCCCAGGGAGTTGGTCTTTGGTCACTGCCTCAGTGTTTCCCGGAAAGTTTATGGTTGATAGTATCTTGTTATACGAGACTTCACCGTACCTTTTCTACATACTGATGTGCCAACTGTTATCAACAGTGTCTGAGCACCCCATCAGTTTTTAAAGCTCAAATAGACTCCCTATCTGTCTGAAATAGAATAATAAGATCATAGAATCATAGAATTGTTTAGTTTGGAAGGGACTTTTCAGGTCATCAAGTCCAACCACTAAACTAAGATGAAAAAAAATCACTAAATCATGTCGCTAAGCACCATGTCTAACCACCTTTTAAATATCTCTAGGGATGGTGACTCCACTACTTCCCCAGGCAGCCCGTTCCAATGCCTGAGAAGCCTCTCAGTGCAAAATTTTTCCTAATTTCATAGTTTCCTCTGGTGCAACTTGAGCCCATTTCCTCTTATCCTGTTGCTTGTTACTGGGGCAGAGAGGGTGATCCTCACCTCATTACAACCCCTTTTCAAGTAGGAAAGTCTGAGCTTTGCCCTGTGTAAGATAAAGGCAGACATTTCATAGGAAAGGACTTTGATGATGAAGATATTTCAGCCTGACTGCTTCTCTCACTAATAACAAAGGTACACGTTCAGTATCACTGGTTTCACCTCACAAACCAAGAGTCATATAGAAATATAGCATTTCACTTGGTCCATCTTGGGCACTCTGAGACAGCATCTAGAGATGGGAGAAATTGTTTGCATTCTGAAGGGTTTGCTCCATTGAGTTGCTTACTTCAGAAATAGATCACAATTACATCTTAGATCAGAACTCAGTTCCTGGGGTCATAGTTAGCTAAGTGAGATAAGACAATCTGATTTGAAGTCCTCTCCTGTCTGTGCCAGACTCAGGATGGTGACTGCTGTATCACAGCCCTCAGAATGTCAAAACAAAAAAAGTATTTAATGTCTGTCTTCTCAGAGTGAAACGTAACTTAAACTCCTAAAAAAAAATAAAGGCTCATAGCAACTAAATGAAGATCACAATCTAAGTGTTCTTTCTTCTTCATGAGCTTTTGAAAGAAATCAGAGAAATAGATACCAATCAGGAGAGGAAAATTTTGCAGCCATGTTCCATAAGAACAGTAAAAAGAACTGATATTAAGACTAAGCTTGAAAATGTATTTTAAGTTATTTTCTCCTTTACCTTATAATTTAGGATTGCCATTTACTTAAATGTTGTAGAATACAATTTTATATACTTGCAATATTTAGAGTTCTGTTTAGGTATGTGCAAAATTCAAAGAAAGAAATTAAGAAAATGTGAAAGCAAAACATTCACAATGTTTTTGGATAAAGGATTCAATATAAGAAAATGTTACAATTGTCATAAATAAGATGAAACAAAGCCTAACATTTCCTAAATAATTAAATTAATAACTTGGTTGCATGGAAGGTTTTAATATTATGAATTTTGACACCAATATGGAAAAAAATCAGTTGATTTTTCTACAGAAGAAGCTTTTAGGTTAAGAAAAGAAAATATGAAAGAATGATAACATTGTAATGTCTTTTACAAGACTTCTGTTAATTTTACAAAATGTCAACAGCTTCCTACAAACTGACTGCTTCTTTCAAGTTATAGAAAAACTAACCTGAATTTTAAACATTCTGCTAAATTTTCTGGCAATTGCAGAGTACAAGCTCAAACAGGACAAACAAAGGACCAAAATTAACTTCCCCAAAGGGAACAGTAGGTTGATACCTGCCATCTGAAAGGCAGATTAAAAATTATTTCAAAATGAACAGTTTTGAATAACCACACACTCCTCTCCTTGAGGTCTGGAAAATCCACATTCAAACCAGGTTGGTTCAAGAACATATAGTCTTATTAGTACAATGTTAAGTCCAAACTGATTAAGCTCTACTGAGAGACTGTTTTATGGGGCAATCTGGGAACTCCATTTAGCAAACAATCCATTTGTAGAAGGACCTAGCACATTAACCATGTAAATGATTTCTCCTTCTCTAATCTTGTAGCAACTTTCACTCTTCTGACATGAATCTTAGGTTCGTCGTAAATAGTATATATTCTGTAGCTTATTGCGTATGGAGGTGTAAAACAAAAAGTTTTGTGGGCCTTTTTAACCTAGATGTCTATGATATAGTCGTTCCTGATTGAAAGGGATGAAGTAGGATGAATGACAAGTTATTTTAGTCCTGCCTTTATTGCAGCAAAGTGTTGTGCTAAGGTAATATTACAGCTAAACTCACCGAATCTAAACTGGAGTCGACAGAGTCACTCTGTAGCTACACATTCAGTGATGGTATGAGTTTTTTGGCCTAATGAAACTCGGGCTGAGACTAGATACGCTCTCAAAAAACATGTTAGAAAAGGTCTAAAAGAATATATATACATATATCTCGTTCAGGCCAAAGTCTAAAGTTTTCACAAAAACAAGTGACTAAAATAAAATAAAATAAAATAAAAAATTAAAATCGGCATTAGAACAAGTATCTCAAATTCTTGAGGTTTTTGGTTCTGAAAATGCCTTTCATTGACTTCTAAAATGGAACTTTAAATGAATGATGTTATGTGCCATGGTGCCAGTCATAGGGAGGCCTGGAATCTTCAACCCAGGAAGGCTCCTTTACGCCTGTGTTTCAATTTACTCCCTTCATTTAACATGAAGTGGAAGGCTGAGTACAAATCTATGTTTTTTGGTCAGCTCCAAAAACCCCTTCTAAAAGAAGGAGGCTTTCAAAGCAACACCAAAATAGATATTTATTTTTTCAAGTTAGCATGAATTAAAAAAAAAAAAAAAAAAAAAAAAAAAAAAAAAAAAACAAAGAAACCTTTCTGTGTATTGTATTTACTGTTGGAGTCTGAAAACACATTCTCTCATTACAGTTAAAGAACAAATTCTAATAAAGCAGCATATTAAAGAAAATATGTTTTGCTTTTAACTGCTTCATGTACATAGCCCTTAGAACTCAGGAGACTAACAGATTGCTCAATTTCACTGGTTTACAGTGATCTCTTTCCTAACATATGCTTTGTAATGGATTTATTAATTTTCATGCATACAATTTATCTATATATTAATTTTAAAAAATAGCAAAGTAAAACTCAGTCTCTGTATTTCAGATATTGGGGGAAATCAAAGGCAAATAAAATGCAAAACGGATCAAGAAAGATAAAATATCTCCTAATGAGGAAGTATTCTCGTCTTTCCTCTCCTCACCCTCTGAAATACCTGTCATTTTAAGACAGAAAATGGCTCATTTTGTACACTTCTAGATTAGTTTTCTGGGAAGAAACAAGACAGGAAGAAGGCAAAAAGGTGAGGAAGAAAGACCAGAGAAGAGATGGGAAAAAGAATGGAAGGAAGGAAGGAAG
>VXBW01001352.1:0-19354 GCA_013400375.1 Thinocorus orbignyianus | reverse complement strand
AATAGAGGGGGGGTGAGAGGTGCCAGCTGCATGTGTATGTGCCCACCTCCCCCTCATTTCCCCCCATGATGAGTTTGCCAGGTCTCAGCTGCAGCACAGACTCACGTTCTCGCTGTCCCCGCAGTTGTCCTCGTACTTGGTCTCGATGTAGATGGAGAACTTGGGCAGGAAGGAGCACTGCAAGAAGTGGCTGTCAGCTGGCCCTCAGGAATGCCCACTCCCAAGGGATGCCCACTCCCAAGGATACCCATCCCAAGGGACAATCACCCGACAGGATGCCCACCCCTAATGGACACCCACCCATAAGGGACACCCAGCCCCAAGGGATCCCCACCCTGATGGACACCCACCCCAAGGGACACTCACTCCCAAGGGCACCCAGCCACAAGGATGCTGATCCTCAAGGGATGTCCAGTGCCAAAGACACCCACACCGAGGGGGCCCCATCCCGAGGACTCTCACCCCAAGGGATGCCCAGCCCCAGGGGACAACCCCTCTGAGGAATGCCCACCCCCGAAGACCACCCACTCCAGTGCCCTCTCCCCGGTCAAGTCAGGTGCTGGGGAAGGGGCCAGGTCCCCCCATGCCACCTCCTTACCGTGTACTCTGCAGGGACACCGTGGCAATATGGGGTGGCATCGCCGGGTGGCATCACAGAGGAGAGAGGGAGCCATGAGACTGGGAAGTGGCCATGGCTGGGCTCTCCTGGCAGCCCATGGCCACCACCAGAGAGGGGCAGGGGGCCCGGTGGTGCCCGTCCCCGTGCCCTGCCTGGTGCTCACCGGTGATGGTGTAGGGGTAGTAGTTCCAGGCTTTCTCCGTGATGTAGAAGATGCGAGGGGTCACTGCCCGTGCCCAGCCTGGCAGTTTGCTGTGGGGGCGACCGTAACAGCTCTGCCCAGTGCCACCCAGCCCTGCTCCAATCAATGCAGCCTCCGACAGCATAGCCCCAGCTCCTGGACTCCCAGCCCCTCCCCAGGACCATCACCTCCTCCCCAGGACCATCACCTTCACCCCAGGACCCTTCCATTCACCCTTATCTGCACCCCAGCACCCCTACAAGGAACTCTGCCAACTCCCCAGGACCCTCATTTGCACCCCAGCAGCCCCTGAAGGAACCCTGCCACCTCCCCAGGACCCCCCTAAAGATCCCTGCCATCTCCTCAGGACCATCGCCTACACACCAGCATCCCCCCAGGACCCTCACTTGTACCACAACACCTCCTCAAATAACCCTGCCACCTCCCCAGGTTCTTCATCTGCTTCCCAAGTGTCCCCAAAGGACCTCCCACCTCCCCAGGACCATCACCTTGAGGGAAACTCCCGGACCATCACCTGCAACTCGGGACCCCCCAGGGATCCCAGCCATCTCCCCAGGACTCCCACCTTCCCCCTAGTGCCCTCATCCTCTCCCCAGGACCCAGTCCCATCTCTCCAGACACCCCAACCTCCTCCCCACGGATCCCCAACCCCTCCCCCTGCAGACCTCCAGGACCCTCTCCATCTCTCTAGGACCAAGACCCCAGGGTGCCCCTATTTCCCCCTGCCATCCCCACCTAGACCCCCCCCACAGCTGCCCATGCTCCCAGAGCAGGATCAGGCCCCCAGGGGAGCCAGGTTTTGATTAATTTGCAGGCGTTATAAATACCATCCCCGAGAGGGGAATCGTGAGCGCCGCAGCTAAAAATAGCCTGTCTCACGCCAGCGAGTCCCCAGCGCGGGAGCAGCCAGTGCCCGCGCTGCGGTGGGGACACGGGGACACGGGGACAGCAGGGCCAGGTGCCAGCAGCTGCCCAGCGGGCACCCTGGGGCTGCCCCTGGGGGCACCCCCAGGGATGAGCTGAGCAGCAGCCTGGGCATCTCCAAACTGTGGCAGGAGCACCCACCTCTACCTGGAGATGGGTGCCCTCCTGGAGAGGATGCCACCCCTGCAAGGTTGGGGGCACCCCAGGAGAAGGGGCCACCCCAGGAGAGTGCTGTACCCCTAGGAAGATGGGTGCTCCCTGGGAGAGAGCCCCAAAAGATGGGTGCGACCCCTAAAGATGGGGGCACCCCGATGGATGCAGTCCCCCAAGGTAAGTGCACTTCAGAAGATGGGTGCAGCCCCTGGAGAAAGCTGCACTCCTTGGAAGATGGGTGAATCCCAGGAGACAGCCCCCAAAGATAGGTGCAACCCCTAAAGATGGGTGCAGCCCAGGTGATACGTTCACCCCAGGAGAGGGCTGCACCCGAGCAGATGGATGCAGTCCCCCAAAACAAGTGCATCTCAGGATTTGGGTGCACCCTGAGAGACAGGTACAGCCCCTGAAGCTGGGTGCAGCCCCAAAAAATGGGTGCACCCCCTAAAGATGGATGCAGCCTGGGTGGTGGGTTCACCCTGGGAGATGGGTGCAGCCCCCACAAGGTAGGTGCACCCCAGGAGATGGGTATGCTCTGAGAGACAGATACAGCCCCCGAGACTGGCTGCAGCCCCCAAAATTCTGGAGGGAGGGATGCCTGCCCACCCCCTCCCCGCTGCGGTGCTGCCCCACAGATCCGGGGTGCTGGGGTCCCTCCACACCCATCACCCCTCACCGGGGCCGCAGCCTCACCTGGAGAGGTGGACGCGTTTCTCGGTGAACTGTCCCAGGCCGTGGACAGGGTCCTCGTGGGGCTCGTTCTTCACCACCTCCACGCCCTCGCCCTTCTCGCTCTCCTGGTGGCTGTGCTTGCTGATGGTGTAGAGCTGCCCCACGCGGTACTGCCACCACAGTGCCCGTCCTCAGCACCACCGTCCCCTGCCCCAGTGCCCTCCCAACCCACCCGCCAGGGGCTAATGGCTTTCCAGCCCCACCACTGAGAGGGGAAACTGAGGCACAGAGGAAGGCGGTGACAGACCCCCAGTCATGCAGCGGGCAGGGGTCTCCTGGGGCAGCCTGTTCCAACCCTCTGTGTCCCTGGGCTGCTCCAGTGTCTGGGTGAGGGATGGATTCTGCCCTCCCTGCTCCTCCCAGGCTTCCTGCCTCAGCAAGCAATCTGGGATATGAGGCAAAACTATATATATACAGACTGATATATACATTTCTGTATGGATATAGACATAGACGTGTGTGTATTTGATGATGCGGCTGCGCAATAAGAGGTTTATTGCTCCACTGAAGATCCCATCCATCACCTCACCCGTCAGCGTGATCTTATCACCCCTCTCTGCCCAACTGGAAGCCTTCCCTGGGGTACCCACACAAAATCTGGTGCCCCGGGGGAGGGCTGGTGCTGTGGCATGGGCACCTCCACCGCGGCTCCCCGAAACGGCACTGGGAGCTCGCGAGGCACCTTTGGCCAGGGATACCGCCAGCTGCCAGCAATTACTGCTGTTTGCCTATGGGGATCCGGGCTCTCCCCGCCAGCACCCAAAGCCCCAGTGACCTTCACCCATCAGCTCATCCCAGGGCTGGGCTGCCTCTGAGCAGCCGCCGGTGCTGCTGTTTGGGGTCCCCAAGGTCACTGTGCCCAGGGATGGGATGTCCCTCTTGCCTGCGCCCCAAATCAGGGCTCTGTGCTCGCATGGAGCATCCTGAACCCAACACCCGTGGCCAAAGCACACCTTGGTGGCTTGACCAGGGCAGACAGTCCCTGCCACAAGCTGAGATGGCAAAGGGGGCCATGGTGTCCCCCAGTTCCCCTCCAGACAGGGACCCAACCCCTGGCACCCTGCTGCTGTTGGGACAGGACCACCACCCACCACCTCCTCCATCGGTGGGTCCCTGCAGGCAAGCTGGCTCCAGCAGCCATGGCTGGGGGCTTGGGGCTCCCCCTGCCTCTGCACCCCTTTACCAGCTGACACTGTCCCTTTCTCGCCTGGCCCTAGGGGCACCAGCAGCCCCCCACTCACCTCCTCAGTGGTGAGCGGCATGCAGATGCGGTACTCCTTGATGAGCATGGTGGCACGGGCAGGGCGGGGGTCAGGTGGAGGCGTCGGCGCCGGAGGGAGCACAGCTCATTCTGGGGGGGTGAACCGAGGTGGGAGGTACGGGGGGTGACAGTGAGAGCTTGGGGGCTGGCACTCAGCAGCGCTCCCACGCTCCCATCCCATCTCCCCACGCTCAAGGAGGCTGCCCCGCTGGCTCTTGGCACCGGTGACTTCATGAGCCGTTGCTATGGCAGCGGCGTGAGGTCACCGGTGCGAGGAGCAGCCTTGGGTCCACCTGGCTGGGGACACCCCGAAAACCCCCTGGCATTAACCCCTTCCCTGCCAGACACCCACACCCATAGACAGCTAGCTTGAAGCACATACGTCCCCCCGGAATACAGTGCCACATCCACAGGGTGCCACATCCACACCCAACTGTGGTGGCCAGTACAGGGAGAGGGTTGCAGGGACATCGGGATGCTCATGGGGACCCACCCCTGGGCACCCACACTCTGGCCTGCTCCTGAGGAGCACCCATGGGTCACATCCCTGGCATAAGATGTCCTTTCCCTGGGCTAAGGCTGGACCTCCCCCACCCTGGGGCTGCCCCCCAGTGCCCACTGGCCAGCACCCACCCCAGAGTTGCCCTCCAGCACCTGTCCCAGCCAGTGGCACTGCCAGGCTGGCCCACTCACCCTCCTGACCCCCACTCCAGCCAGGGCTGGGGATGCTCACAATGGGCAAACAGCAGCCCGGGGGGCTCCTGGCCGTGGCCCCCAGCTCCATAGGGCAGGGAGGGGACGTGAGCCCCCCAGGCAGTCACCGTGAAAGAGGGATCAGGCCTTGGAGGGGACAGAGAGGGTCTCATGGGGGAGTCTTGTCTGGGGGCAGCTTGTTCAGCTGCAGACAGTGAAGCGTTCCTGGGGGCACAGGGGGACACAGGGGCATCCCTCGGGACACTGGGGGTCCCTGGGGGACACAGCATCACCCTGCTGACAGGGAAAGAGGGCTGGGGGCTGGTGCCGGGTTACAGGAAGCCTCCTGGGGGGGCTCCTCACCCAGCCCCGAGACCCCGCAGCCCCGGGGGGCAGTGGCAGCCCCAGCAGGCGGCAGGGCGTGGTGAGGGAGGGGACACCCAGGGGACACAAGGGACACACCTCAGGCGGGGGTGACCCCAGGGACTGCGCGTCCCCTGCCCCATTCCGGCAGCGGGGCAGCTCAGACCAGCCCGGGGGGACCGGGGCTGCCCCGGCAGCGGGAGCGACACGTCCCGTCCGGGGTGGGGGTGACCTCCGGGGCTGTCCGGGGGTCCGGCCGACTATGCCGCCGGGGCGGGGGCGNCCGCACCGGCACCGCACCGGCACCAGGACCGGTGTTGCACCGGCACCGGGACCGGCATTACATGGCACTGCACCGGGGCCGGGATTAGGACCGGCATTGCACCGCACCGGCACTGGCACCGCACCCGGACCGAAAGAGGCTTTGCATCTCACCGGCACCGCGCCAGCACCGGTGTTGCGCTGCACAGGCAACCCGCCCCCCAGCACCGGGACTGGGAATGGGACCAAAACTGCATCTCACTGGCACCATACCGGGACGGGAACTGGCATTGCACCGCACCTGCACCGCACTACCACCGGCACCGGCACCGGGGCTCCCCCTGAACGGCACAGACAGGCACCTGGGTGCTCCTGGGGACCCCCAGCAGCCACCGTGTGCCCCATCTCGGGGATGCTCCCCGGTCTCCTCCAGCTGCAGAGCTCCAGCAGGCCCCCTGCCCTGGGCTCTCCCACTGGGATGTTCTCACAGCCGGGTGCAGGAAACCGGGAGAACCCCAAACCTCCTCCTGCACCCACCCACCCATCCTGCACCCCATTCCCGCCCTGGCCTCCTGAACCCTGTGTGCCAGCACTGCCCACATGCCATCACCAGCCAAACAGATTACCGGCACAAAGTGCCACAACTCATCACTGGTGACAGCTGTCACTGTCACCGCGCTTCCCTTGCCCCTTTTCTCCATTAATTTCAATCAACTTGGCCACTAAAATTAGCCACACTGGGGTGCTGGGCAGGGCTGTGCCCGGCTGTTGTGGTTTTCCTTTTATTTGCTCCAAAAATTTTGGCTCGGAGGCTGCGGGCGGCTCCCATGGCACTACCCAGGAGGGCAAAGGCCAAGCCCTGCCACTCAGTGTGACTGTGGCACCGTGGTATGCTCTGGCCTCGCTGGCAGGGGAGCAGCCCAGGGTGCCACAATCAGAGGGTGACAGCCACCATGGGGACATGGACAGGGTGATGGGGACACAGCCACCAGGCCACTCGGCAGTCCATGGTGCTGCCATCACCAGCGGTGCTGGGAACCCCCCCTGTGGTGGCCCTGGCACAGTGCATAGAGGTCCCAACTCACCTGGGCACCATGACACCCATGGGTGCCATGTAGTGTCCAAGGCTGGGTCCAGGAGCTTTTGCCTTCATGGCAGCTGATCTTTGCCATCCCATGGTGGCAGGGACCCTGGCCACAGCCCACCAAGCGAGCCCGGAGTCAGAAGGGATGGACCCTGATGCCCCATGGCCCTGGCAGCCCAGAGTCAGCGGGGATGTCCTCAGGCTGTGGCTAATGCCAGGGCAAGCAGCAGTGGAGGGAGCAGTGTGAGCTGGGAATGGTGGCCCCAAAAGCCACCTGGGTGCCCCATGGCATCCATCCCACATCCGGGAGTGCCATGCCAGGAGCTCTGCCCGCTGGGCACACCTTCCCCTGCCACCACCCGGCCCTCTCCACCTGCCTTCTTCCTGCTATGCACATTCCTCCTGGTGATATGTCTCAGCACCCCCAGCTCTGGTGGCACCATGTGACAGCTACGCCCTGGCCCCGTGTCGTTGTCCCCCCCAGGCAGGGGACTCCCCGGTGGCCCCCAATGAGTAAAGCAGCAGGCACTGGGCTCCTGCCAGCATGGCTGGGACCAAACTCAGTGGGGCTCCTGCGGGGGTGACAGTGGTGGTGATGAGGACCTGGCAGTGCTGGTGGCAAGAGCCTGGCGGGCTCTCAGCCCCCCCTAACCCCCAGCAGCCACATTCCTCCAGAACCAGTTCGGCAGGGTCCTGTGCGGGTGCCAAGGCAAAAATCATCTGGGTTGGGTTTTTCCTGGTCGTGCCCTGTTTCACTCCGGTGCTGAGTCAACAAGGAGGAGAAAAGAGGATCTGCTGAAGCCCAGGGCCCACCCAGTGCTGCTGCTGCTGGTGCCCCCCCCTCCTTCCCCCCAGTTTCTCACCACCAGGGAGGATCCCGCAGAAAGCCAGGACGGGGAAGAAAGAGGAGGCAGAAGCAAGTGAAAAATGACCCAATTTAATCCCAAAGCCCCCCCCTGCCTCAGCTCCAGGGTTTCAGGAGCACCCTGGTCCCCTCACCAGGCCCCCAGGCCTCCCCGTGGCTGGGCTCCCCCTGGGCGCACCCCACGGCTCTCTGCTCTGACACGGGGAAGAAGGAGCTTTCCGAGGCATCCGACCTCTTCCTCAGCTCTGCCGGCAGCCCCATGCTGGCACCGGTTCCCCCAGCTGTGTCCCACCATCCTTCACCCCACTGGGGCCACCCGGAGCCCTTATGAATGGGTCCTGATGAAGACCATTCTGGTGGAGTAGATCAGGTCCACCAAGTAGGCGATGAGGTTGAAGATGGTGAGAAAGGTGACCCCCAGGTGCTTGTTCCAGGCGCAGTCACTGTTGCAGGGGTTGGGGCGGGTCTTGTTTGAGAAGTTGTAGTAGGGCCAGATGACGGTGGCGGTGATGTACATCACCAGGGCCAGGGCGCTGTAGCCCACCAGCATCTTCTCCAGCGGGCAGGGAATGTAGGCGAGGCACCGGCCGATGGTGAAGATGATGATGAGGAGTGTGATGATGAAGCAGATGGAGTAGACAGCCACACACCACTGCAGGCCGGGCACCGAACTGAAATTATCCAGCAAGGAGAAGATGAGGCAGGCCACGTAGACTTCAAAGACCTTGAGGAGCCCAGGCACAGTGGAGAGGAAGCTGCTGATGTCCCCTGGCTTGGCACGGGTCAGCCCCACCTCAAGGGCATAAGCGAGGAAGCAGAGGCAGGAGGCAGTGGTGGCCACAGCCTTCTGAGCACAGTGGGTGCTGCAGGGGCTGCCAATGGAGGTGGAAGGGTAGACCACCGAGGTGGTGAAGACCATCAAGGCCGCCAGCATGGAGAAAGCCGAGGTGAAGTCATCCCAGGAGATGGGCAGCTTGGGGTAGAGCTCCAGCAGTTCCAGCAGGATCACCAACAGCGTCACGGCAAAGCAGAAGCACCAGGTGAACATGCACCATGTCCCGTAGGTGGTCTTGTACTCCCCTGTGGAGGCCACCAAACTGAAGGCGAGGCAGGACAGCACGATGGCCAAGAGCCGGGCGATGCCCACCCAGGAAGTGACAGCACGGAGATTCACCTTCACCATGCCCATGCTCCTGGTCAGTTCTCCCACCCACGCCGTGCCGGGAAATGGGTGCTGCCAGCAGCCGCTCTTATCTGGGTGCTGGGACGGAGGGGTGGAGCGCGGGGCAGGGACCTGCCGGTGTCCCCCTGCCAAGCCACCTGCGCTGAGGACCCCCCGACTCCGCTGCCACCGCCACCACCACTGCTGCCACCGCCTCGCTGGGGTGGCTGCTGGGGGTTGGCGACGGCAGCGGCACGGGCGGGTGGATGATTAACGCGGGGCTGGGCGAAGGGTGCTGGTGCTCGCCGTGACACCGAGCCCCGCGGCAGGGACCGGGGCTGCAGGGGGGGCCAGGGGGGACAGGGAGCCGCTGTCCTGGCACTGTGCCCCAGCCCTGCCCACAGCGGGAGGCACAAAGGGACCTTTCATGCACCTCCCTCAAGCATTTGGGGTGGCTTCCCGAGGGGGCACCCCCATCCCCACACCAAAATGGAGGAGGGGCAGCTAGTGGGGCAGTGCCCATGGGGTCTGCCCAGGGGGCTTGGAGGTGCCCCTGGCAGGGGGGTGACAAGGTGGGGAGCGGCTGGGTGTAGCCCCCCCTGCCAACACACACCCTTGCAGGTGGCACCTCCGCACCTCTCCCGGCACCTCTGCTACCCGATAAGCGGCTCAAAGTCCAGCTGTGCCACCTGCCGTCACCCCGGCGGGGCGGGTGGGGTGACCATGGGGAGGGGACTGCCACCCTGCCCACCCAGGGGGCCACCAGCACCCCACCAGTGCTGGCACTGGGCACCCTGGCAGCACTCTGTGTGTGGGGGTCTCCCTCCCCACCCCCCGGCCCCAGCGGCTGGAGCAGCACGGGAGGGTGGTGGCACGTCAGGAGCAAGAGGCCCAGGAGGAGGATGATGACAGTGAAGGCTGAAGGCTCCGGGTTGACCTTTAATGTCACGCAGGGTCCAGGGTGTCTGTGCCCATGGCAGAGCTTGGGGACGAGGGACCTGAGGACCCAACCCATGGCACTCTCGGGATGGGGGCTCCTCACCCCAGGCAGGGTCTGGGCACAGCCACTTGTGGGCAGNAAGCAAGGCAAAGGGGGCAGTGGCGCAGGCAGGAGAGGGGGGGATGCCCAGGGAGCACATCCCACCAGGCTCAGGTGCTGCCGGAGCACCCTCTTCCCCAGCTCAGCACCCACCCAGGCAGGGATGCACCCATGGGTGCTGCTCCCTGCACCCCTGTTGGCCCCTTAGTTGTGGGTGCAAGGGGCTNCGAGGGACCTGAGGACCCAACCCATGGCACTCTCGGGATGGGGGCTCCTCACCCCAGGCAGGGTCTGGGCACAGCCACTTGTGGGCAGGGGATGGGGGTCCAGTGGTGGCCCCTGGGGGACACACATGTGGTGGCTCAGAGGTCACTGCCCCCCTCGCCCTTGCCAGGCAGCCCGTTGGGGGGGCTCAGGGCTGGCCGGTTGCTCTCATTCAGCCGCCGCACACGGTAGCTCTCGTAGTGGACGTTGTGGGTGATGTCCTTCAGGTCCTGCAGGTGGGACCTGCCCGGGGCAGCAGCGGGGAGGGAAGGGCATCAGGTCACCATTCCTGCTGCCACCATGTCCCTCCCCTGGGGTGCTGTGCCCCCCTCACCCCCTTCCCCNCGGCCCAGCACCCGCTTCCCGTTCACCTGGTGCTCCTGGTCTGCCCCCACCACGGCAAAGGGGATCTTCTCCTGCTGGCACAGAGGAGTGTGCTCACCCTTGGTGTGCTACCAGCCCCTCTGCCCACCCCACCTCCCCCCTGGGACAGCAGCACCCGCAGCCCCAGCACCCAGAACCCACCCGAATCCGATCGTTCAGTGCCCTGTCATCTGGGTCTTGGTCAAAGTCCTCCTGCGGGTACACGCTGATGGCATGGGCCTTCAGGTCCTCCTGGATCTGCAAGATACAGGGCTTAAGCTGTGGTTTGGGGGGGACATGGGGCACCCCAGGAGCCCCTCAGGGACTTGTCCTCACCCGTTGCTTGAACTCTGCCCGTTCCTCCAGGGTGAGTGTGTCGGCTTTGGCGATCACTGGCACCACATTGACGATCTTACTGAGCCGCCGCATGAACTCCAGGTCCAGTGGGCGTAGCCTGCCAAGGACCACCATGGCCATCACCCCAAGATGACACCACTATCATCACCCCAGAGTCACCCTACCACCACCACCCTGGGGTGACACCACCACCATCACCCCAGGGTGACCTACACCACCACCACCCCAGGGTGACACCACCATCATCATCCCAGGGTGACCCACACTACCATCACCCTGGGGTTAGCCCACCACCATCACCACCTTGAGGTGACCCCACCACCACCCCAGGGTGACCTATACCACCATTACCCTGGGGTGACAACACCATCATCATCCCAGGGTGACCCACACCACCAAGCAAGCACTCATGGGTGCTGTGAGTGGGGACTCACCAGTGACCTGTGGGGGGGACAAAGTAGACACATCCGTGGACCCGGGTGTCTGGGATCTTCCTCTTGCGGGAGATGAGGATCTCCTCACGCAGATACCTCTCATACTGCTCATTGATGTATTTGATGATGGGGTCCCAGCTGGGTGTGAGGAGTTGGGGGACAGCATCTGAGCTCAAACCCACGCCTGAAATTCCCACCCATCAAGCTGGGATGCTGCACCCAGTTGTGTCCTACCAGTTCTCATTGTTGATCTGGTCCCCGAACCCCGGTGTGTCTGTCACCGTCAGCTTCATCTTCACACCCTTCTCCTCGATGACTATGGGGGAGAGATGTAGGTCAGCGGGGACCAAGAACTGGGGTCCCCAGCTTCTCCCCAGGGTTGGTGGGACACCCCACAATGGTGACCTTACCATGGGTGACAGACTGAAGCTGCACTGTCTTGGGGATGCGCTCCTCCTGGCCAGGCTGTGAGGCTTTGCGGCTCACCTTGGACTTGAAGAGGGTGTTGACCATCGTTGACTTCCCCAGCCCACTCTGCCCTGCGGGGAAGGCCAACAGCTTATTTATCCCCCTCCCCATAAATTAATTCTCCTCAGGGCAACTAACACCTCAGTATCTATTTGAGAGCATCCCAGGGGTTGGGATAGCTCAGGTTTATCCCCTAACAAACATATTCCCCAGAATGATAACACCTTGGTACCTACTTGGGAGCATCCCAGGGGGTTGGGATAGCTCAAGTTTATCCTCAATAAATTTATTCCCCAGGATGATAACACCTTGTAACCATTTGGGAACATCCTAGAGGTTGGGATAGATCTGGTTTATGCCTCAATAAATATATTCCCCTCGATGACAACACTGTGGCACCCATTTCAGAACATCTCAGAGGCTGGGATAGCTCCGGTTCATCCCCCAATAAACTTATGCCCCAAGGTGGTAACACCATACTACCCCTTTGGGGGCATCCCAGGGGTTGGGATGAGCTTACCCATGAGTATTGCTACATTATCAGGCAGGGGATGTTGCTCCTCTTCAATTTCTTCCTTAAATCCCTTAAAATCCCATGAAAGCATCATGCCCCCCAGTAAGGTGGCATCAGAGCCAGGATTCCCAGCCCCAAAACCGTGAGCCAACCCCACGGCCAGTGCTCACCCACAACCATGATGTTGAACTCAAAGCCCATCTTCATGGTTTTGATTTTCATCTGGTCGAGCACGGCTTCGATGCCCACGTAACCGAAGAGCTGGCAACCCGCCGGGCTGGACGCCGTGGTGAGGGGCATCTCCTCCTCCGGCGCAGCCGGTGGCTCCATGCTGTGCTCCTCAGGCTCCAGGCTGCTCCCTGCATGGGTGGGCAAAAGCGCGGTGAGTCCAGACACCCACCCCCCAGCCCCGTCACCACCGTTGCCCCAGCAGCAGCCGCCCCGGCGGGCACGCAGCCCCAGCACATTCCTGGTAACTGGTGAGGCTCGGCATGGCAACGGGGCATGCCAGCCCCCCGCAGACGGTGGGAGGACAGGGAGGTGCTGCAGTGACACCCTGGGGGTGGCTGCACCACCCGGCAGCCCCGCTGTCCAAAGCCCTGCCATGCCACCACGCTGTGAGGTGGCGGCGAGGGGCACAGCAGCTACCACTGAGACTCTTCACCCCGGCCCACGCTGCCACCCACGCTGAGGCCATCTCCTGTAGCACCCACTGTGCAACTGGGGGGGGTAGGACGTGCCACCCCACATCAGACCTGGGCATCCCCAGGGGGTGTTGGACACAGGCACGGGGCTCTCCCGGGGGACTGTGCCCAGAGTGTGCCCCAGAGCCCTGCGCCCGCCCCAGCCCTTTGTGCAGCAGCTTGGGCCTCCCCCCACCCAAGCTCTTTCTTCCTCCTCCTCCTCCTCCTCCTGCTGCTGCCAGGCATGGCCATTGTTCGGGTCTTACCTCAGCGCCACAGTGCCCTCGCTCAGCACCCTGCTATGGTCGAAGGGGGGGGTCCCCCAGGCGCCATCAGTGTCCCCCTCTCCATCAGTGCTGCAGCCAGCCCCCAGCTGGCACCAAACCCGGCTCTGGCAAGGCTGCCGCTCCCACACATGACCAGCATGGCAATATGGCAATATCCCTCCCCCTCTCCCTCCTCCCCCCCACCTGCTTTCCCAGCCCCCTTCCCCGTCACAGCCAAACCCTTGTGATGAGTTTGCTGGTTGCCCGGTGGGCTCGAGAAGGTGCCCACCCAGCTATGCCCACCTGGCACATGGCATCACTCGGCCTCTAGCCAGGCCACTGCAGGTGGGGACCCCAGGACAGGGATGCTCCCCCTCCCCAGTGGTACCCATCACCCCCAGGAGGGGGTGCACCCCACTGCGGGTACCATCCCCACTGCGGGTGCCATCCCTGCTGGCACCCCCTAGCTCCCGGGCACTGGGGACCACCCCACACTGTGCGCCCCCAGCATGGTGGGGTGAGATGGGGGATGGACCACCCACCCCTCTGCCGCAGTGCCCCACGGCGCCTGCGTCCCCCTCGCACTGACGCACCCTCTCTGCCTGCCACATATGTGCCAGCCAGTTCCCAGCGTCGGCGGGGCTGAAGCGGCAGCTTGCCGGTGGCTGTGGGAGACGAGCCACCCTGCCAAGGCCACTGCCGTGTGCCACGCAGCTTGGGGACAAGGCTCATGCCGGGGGGAGACCAAGAGATGATGGAATCAAAAATGCCCATTACCATGGCAACAGCATCCCAGCACTGTGGGGGGGACCCAGCACCCTGTGCCTGCCCGTGGGTGCAGACCTCACACCAGCAGGATGCCAGGGACGGTGGCGGGCTTGGGGACAGCAGTGCCATGTGTCCCAGCTTTCTCCCCACCGCGAGCTGTGGGGAAGTGGCAAAACAGCCAAGGGACTTCCTGGTGACAGCAATGACACCCGGCCATGGCTGTGGGGGGGAGCGAGGACAAGCAGGGTGCAGGCTCCTGTGGGGACCCAGCCAGGCAGAGACGTAGGACCCTGGTACCCCCCTGCACCCCTAACTGGTCATTGTCACCCCTGGGACACATCCAGAACCAAGTGATGCAGCCACCAAACGGCCACCACCGGCACTGAGTAGTCCTTGCACCCCCAGCTCCCAACACTGGGTGCTGGGCCCAAAAAACCGCCTTCCTCCCCCTGCCCCCTGCCGTGTCCCTGCCCTTGCTGCCAAAAACACCCGTGGGCAACGGCTGGCAGTTGGGTGGCCACGTGGAAGCTCTTCGGCATCACCGTGCACCTCCGGGGCTAATGGTTCCTGCAGCCAGACCTGTTCCAGGACTCATTAAAGATGCTCTTATTTTCCAGGCAGGGACGGGTAATCCCGGGTTCCGTGGTCTCCTCCACAGATTTAATTACTGATGCGGGGCTAATTGCCCGGTTCTCTGGGGAAGTCTGTAATAAGGCTCCAGGGGCGGAGGGCTCTGAGACAGGATGAGCTGGGAGAGGAGCTCCCGGCCCAGCTGCTCATCACTGTGCCAAACCGGGCATCGGATGGGGACAGTGTGGCTCCGGGTTGGGTGGGCATGGGGGGATCTAGCCCCTCTGCCACCAGGATGGAGGATTTGGGGGTTGGGGAGAGAGAGGTGACCACCACACCAATGAGGAGCATCTCTACCCACCCGGCCAAGCACAACCCAGGAATTCCCAACATCTCTCCCAGCACCAAACGCAACCCAAGGGGACGGCAGTGACGATCCCCAGGGGTGGCCGGACCCAGAGTCACCCTGCCCGGCTGGCTGTGGTGCAGATGGGAGCTAAGGCACGGGGCTTGCAGCGAGCAGAAGCAGAAGTGAGCTGGTGGGTAAAACTCTCTGCTTGCCCAAAGGGGACCGAGGGGCTCACCCTGCCCTGATGGCAGCACCCCCCAGCCCACATGCCACCCTCCCCGTTGCCACCATGGCCATCCCTACCTGAGTGAGCCGGCTGGAGCCGGGGCTGCTGTCACCGTCAAGAGCTGGTCACTGGGGCCAAATGGCTCCTGGGGTGCAAGGCGGGGAGGGTGGCTGCAGCCCACAGCTCCTCCTCTGCTCCTTCTCCTCCTCCTCCTCCTCCTCTTCCTCGCCCAGGGCTCTGCGTGGGCGACCCAGCGTGGAAGTGAAACACGGCAGCCGCCAGCTCGCTTGGAGCTTCCTCCCATGGGGTGCGGGACCAAGCGTGCCACGCTGCCCCACGGCCACCCTACGGGTGTCAGAGGCTGGGGGCCACGGCAGCCTCCCGGGAGAGGAAACGGCACGTCCCCAGCTCTTCCTGGCAGAGAAACCACTGTGGCCGACAGCCCCTGCCAGTCCCGTGCCATCTGCAGGGCAGCCGGTGCCCACACGCTGCCTGCTGGCTCGCACCACGCTTGGCCACCCTGCCAAAGCCAGGCTTGGCCCTGCGCACTGGCCCTCTGTGTGCCCATCACCCCAGCTCAGCCCTGAACACTGTCCCCTCGTGTCCCCATCACCTCAGCTTGTCCCTGAGCACTGACCCCCTTGTCCCCATCACCCCAGTTCAGCCCCGAGCGTTGTTCCACTGTGTCCCCATCACCCCAGCTTGTCCCCATCACCTCAGCTCATCCCCAAGCACTGTGTCTCCATCACCCTAGCTCAGCTCCAAGCATCGTCCCCTTGTGTCCCCATCATCCTGGCTCAGCCCTAGGCATCATGCCCATCAACCCATCTTGGCTCTGAGCATCATCCCTCCATGTCCCTGAGCACTGTCACACCCGTGTCCCCATCACCCAAGCTCAGTCCTGAGTACCACCCCCTCGTGTCCCCACCACCCCAGCTCAACCCAAATCACCATCCTCCCATGTCCCCATCACCTCGGCTCATCCACAAGCACTGTCCCATTGTGTCCCTATTACCCCTGCTCAGTCCCAAACACTGTCCCCTCCGTGTCTCAATCAGCCCAGATCATCCCCAAGTACTGTCCCCCCATGTCCCCACCATCCCTGCTCATCCCGAAGCAATGTCCCCATCCCCCTAGCTTGTCCCTGAGCACTGACTACCTTGTCCCTATCACCCCAGCTCAGCCCCGAGCACCATCCCTGTGTCCCCATCCCCCCAGTTCAGTCCCAAACACTGTCCCTCTATTGTCCCCATCACCTCAGCTCATCCCTGAGCACTTTGTCCCCGTGTCCCCATCACCCCAGCTCAGCCCTGAGCACCATCCCTGTGTCTTCATCACCTCAGCTCATCCCAAATCACTGTGTCCCTGTGTCCCCATCCCTCTGGTTCAGCCCCAGGCATCATTCCCCCACGCCCCCATCACCCCCAGCTCATCCCCACGCATTGTTCCCGTGTCCCCATCACCCTGGCTCGGCCGGGAGCACCGTCCCCACCTCCCTGGCCAGCGGCTGGGCAGCGGCCAGGGGCATTGCTGGGGGATGATTCATGCAGCCCGGAGCAGATGTATGGATGCCTTTCACCGGCGTCAGTACTTAGAGCCCGGCGACGGCGGCTCCCACGACACCCCCGCGAGACGGGACACGAGCCCCAAGCACCCAAACCGCGGCGGCGGTGGCAGCCGTCCCTCTGGCTACCCCTTGTCCCCCAGCCTTCCCCGGAGCAGCCGCTGCAGGGGGATGGAGGGGACACACACACTGGGCGTGTCCCTCACCCCAACTGTGGGGACACATGTGGGCTTGGTGATGTCCATAGTGGGCACCGAGGGCACGGCTGTGCCGGGCAACCCCGGATCCTTCTCCCCTTGCCCCCCCGGCATGATGCGCGCGCCAAGCACGCCCCAGCACACCTTGGCCCCCCGCCACCTCCTCCTGCCCCGCCCCGGGAAGGGAGGAACGGGATCCCTGCCCGTGCCGAGGCCGCCGAGGAGGGATGAGAAGGGGAAGAAAGAGCTGGATGCGGGACAAGATGGGGGCGATAGCCGGCACGTGCGGGGCCCCACCGCCAATGGGGCACATGTGTCCTGACCTGCCTCCCCGTGCCGGGGGGAAAACGATCAGCGCTGGGGCGGGACAGGGAGCTTGGCAGGCACCCCACCCCGGGACGGGGTGGGACGGGTGCCCTGCCAGCACCATGCTGGGCTCTGTGCCACATGGACCCCCCTGCCACCACCACCACACACCCCATGGGATCCAGTGTGCCCCACAGCACCTGTGAGGAGGGAGGGGGGAGATGCTGGGGGTCACCCAGGACGCCTTTTCCCCAGCGTCACTACGGTCCCACATCAACACCTTCCTTGGCATGGATGGATGGAGGTAGTGGGAATCACTGGGGAACTGGCAATGCCATGCCCATCAAGGGGGTCCCAGTGGGGAGAGGGGACAGGAGCAAGTCCTACCGTGCTCCAGCGTCACTGCAGCCTTGTCAGGAGCTGCCGCCACCACGCAGGGTCTCCATGGCCCCATCAGCCTGGCACTGAGGGGGTTCACCCCGGCTCTGCCACCACCGCCGGGTGCTGCCGGGGTCCCCATGGCTGGCACCAGCACCAGCCCCCCCAGGAAGGCAGGCTGGGAGCTCACTTGCACTGTCTGTGGCTGGGACACCAGCTTGAACGGGGCAGCCTGGGGGGCCAGCAGTGGCCGTGGCCCCTCAGCCCTCCCCGGGCAGGGGGCTGCCTCCCCCTGACTCTGGGGGAGCAGTGGGGGCTGGTGGAGCGGGTTGGGGCTGGCACCAAGGCTGACCCTCATCTGTGGTCGGGGTGAGATATGGGGGGCTGTGTCCCACCCCACTGGCCCCTCCCGGGGCGTGGGCAGCCCCGGGGCTGCCTCAGTGCCATCGTATGGGAGTGGGGAGGAAGAGGAGGAGGAGAAAGGCTGTCGTGTGTGGGGCTGGTCGCTCTGGGTGCCCCACGGCAGAGGGTCCAGCGGGGGGGTCCCCATCCCTGGCTCCTCAGCGATGTGCAGGTCCAGCGCTGGCAACGAGCCATGGCTGGTGGTGGCCCCACGCAGGGGATGCTCCAGCTCCACCGGGAAGACGCTGCTGTGGGATGGGATCTTCTTCAGGCCGGGGCCAGTGTCTGGGGGGGTGCCTGGCAGCTGGGGGGGCCTGGTGGGCGCGGGGCTCTCCAGGCTGGAGGACGAGCTGCGCAGGCTCTCGCCGTCACTGCCCGGTCCCATGGCGAAGCCCCGGCGTGTCTGGAAGGAGGTGATGCGGGCAATGCCGGCGCCGCCGTTGGCTCTGCCGGCGGAGAGGCTGTGCAGCACGGGGCTGGGAGCCGGGCTGGGGACGGTGGCCGTGCCCGAGCGGGGCAAGTGGCCGGGCTGCAGGGGTGGCCGGTGGCTCTCGGTGCCCAAGGGCAGCGGGGACACGGGTGGGGAGCCGGGCGCCTCGTCCCCATCCTCCGCCTCGAACGATTTCTTGAGGGCTGGGGACAGAGAGAGAGAGAGATGGGGGCATGAGAGTGGCGCTCGCTGGACACTGTCCCCTCCCAGGCTGACCCCCGGCTGTGCCAGTGCCTGCGGGGTGCCCCCCGCACAGCTGAGTGCCAAAGGGCTGCTTGTGAGCCAGTCCCCGATGGGCCAGCAGCTCAGCGCCGGTGGCCCCATGACCCTGCCGCATTGTTCCCCGCGGTTTTTATCATTGTCGCCTGCGGTTTCCCTGCACCCAGGCGGCCGGTGCCGCTGGCTCCCCGCGCAGCACACTGCCTGCTTTATTCCCCCTGTAAGGCATCCGGCCCAGAGTAACTGGATCCCGATCCTCTCCCTCTCCATCCATCCAACAGCCACACTCGGGAAGGCTTTCTGCTGCCTTACAGGTCATTAACCCTGAAGCCTACTGATGGCGAGGCTGGCCAGAGCGGTTGCTACATGCAGCAGGATGGTGTCAGTCCCCGTAGGAGGCTGCAGCCATGCCTCCCACGTAGCTTCAAAGCAGCGATGGCAACCATGAGCCCGTGTGGCCCTGGGGCCAATGGGCACCCCTACATGGGCACCCCCCTCCACTGCCTCATGGGCATCACAGTGCCTGGCTCTGGTGCAAAGCTTTTTGCTGGAGCAGCTGCCGGGTACTCTGGCAGAGCTGGGGGGGCCCTCTGCCCCTGGGTACCGTGGCCCAGCTGGGTCCCCCTGGGAGCCGCACTGGTGCCAGCTCTGCCGGCTCCCCGGAGAACAGGGGGGGGCCAGGCCCCCACCGGGCAGCCTTTCTCGCCCCCGCTGCCAAGCAGCGGGTGGCTGCCTCTGGCAGGGCTGCTGGTGGGGAGGGGGGAACATCCCACGCTGTGCCCCTTCATCCGTGCCACGCCGGCACGTGATCCAGCATGGCACCGGGTAGCCCTCACCTTCCTCTTCCTCGCCTCCTGTGGCTGCTGCCTTGGTGCCGCGGGGGGGGGGGGGGGTCCAGTCCCTGTCCCCTCCCCAGCCTCACCTCTGTGCCCGGGGCTGGGNGGGCAGGGGTCAGGGGCCAGGGCGAGGGCGCTGCTAATAACAGCTGTCCTCCAGGCAGGTATTTCTCCGGCCGGTCCTGCCCTGCCCCACCGGCCAGGTTGCCACGGGCCATGGGGACAGTGGCCCCCTCCCCGCATCCATCTCGCTGCTTCGGCGAGATGCCAAAACGCCTCTTTTCACCCCAAACCCACCCCTGGTTACAAGTCTGGAGTGATATGCAGAGTGGCAGAAGTGGT
>VXBW01001350.1:0-23633 GCA_013400375.1 Thinocorus orbignyianus | reverse complement strand
TAAATTGGAAGAGGGGAGATTTAGATGAGATCTTAGGAAGAAGTTCTTTGGTGTGAGGGTGGTGAGGCACTGGAACAGGTTGCCCAGGGAAGCTGTTGATGCCCCATCCCTGGAAGTGTTGAAGGCCAGGCTGGATGGGGCTTGGAGCAACCTGCTGTAGGGAGAGGTGTCCCTGCCCATGGCAGGGGGGTTGGAACTTGATGATCTTTAAAGTCCCTTCCAACTCTGGCCATTCTATGATTCTGTGATTCTATTTCAGTCTGATGGCTGGGTAACCTCTCGCTGTCCAGATTTAAAAGGTTTGAATAGGCAAAATGCTTGAAATCACTCTTCCTTCTGACTGAAGTAACGATTTCCTAGGAGCTCAACCCTGAACAATAGAGCCTTGATCTTGACAGGGGGGGCTCTGGGTGTTACTGTAATGCTAATACGTGGCGCGGTTGGCCTTTGAGCTTCTGGCACATCTCAGGCTCTATATAGGGAGCCTGTAATCAGCTGCAGAAGAATTCCCTTCTGTCTCTCTCCTAGCAACCCCTTCTGAACTGATATTTGAAAAATAAGCTTGCTTTCCATCTCATCATCTAAATATTTTTGGCACTTACTGTCATTAAAATTTTCTTAAATAGTCTTGGGAGTGATATGATTTATCTTCAGGTCCTCGGGACTCTCTTCTGGTTTCTGTGGTCTTAAGGTGAAGCTTTTTGAACTTCTTACTCGTTAGAAACCTGATTGTATCCTGATTTTTCTCTTCTCTCTTGACTCTTCCACTGGCTGTATTTGACATAAAGTCAAATTAGTATCGTGAGATGATAAAGAGATAAAATCAGAAAGGCCAGAAGTCACCTGGACTACTAGTAGGAGCAAGCTGGGAGCTTTGAAAAGGATTTGGTTGTATTTTTATTAAGCATTTTGGTGCATGTGATGTGTTCCAGGCCAGTTTTGTCACTCTGCAATCTTACACCCAATATACACATGGTGTAGCTGTGCTGTGAAAACAAGGCAGGCTGCTCATACCAGTATAAACCAGTATAAATTGATTCCAGTTGCCACTAGAAATCAATAATGTTAAAGTCTTTATCCGTTATCTGCTCATTCCCATTCTGCAAATAGAGGGAGGTCATCCTCACCCTCTACTCTGCCCTGGGGAGACCCCATCTGGAGCACTGGATCCAGTTTGGGGCTCCCCGGTTCAAGAAGGACAGGGAACTGCTGGAGAGGGGACAGCAGAGGACCACAAAGATGATGAGGGGCCTGGAGCATCTCTCTGCTGAGGAAAGGCTGAGGGACTTGGGTGTGTTTAGTCTGGAGAAGGCTGAGGGGGGAACTGATCAACTCCTAGAAATCCTTAAAGTGTGGGTGTCAGGAGGATGGGACCAGTCTTTTTCAGTGGTGCCCAGTGACAGGACAAGAGGGAACGGGCCCAAACTTGAACATAAGAAGTTCCATCTCAACATGAGGAGGAACATCTTCACTTTGAGGGTGGCAGAGCCCTGACAGAGGTTGCCCAGAGAGGTGGTGGAGTTTCCATCCCTGGAGACATTCAAAACTCCCTGGACAAGTTCCTGTGGGACCTGCTCTAGGAGGACCTGCTTTGGCCGGGGGGGTTGGACTAGCTGATCTCCAGAAGTCCTTTCCAACCTCATATCATTCTGTGATTCTGTGAAATATGAAGAATGAATCGTGACAGAGAGTGTGGAGATAGAGGAATTTGTCTGGACAGAGTAGACTAAAGCAAGGTGAGGGCTTTGTAGTCATCTCCATAAAAGCTGACTGTGTCTTTGAAGTCTGGAGCACATCAGTATTCGATGAGGGAGGTGAATTGGAATCCTGGACTCGAACGTAGATATCCCAGGGGAAATGTGTGGAGAAACATAGAAATCCTTGGAAAAACTGCTGTGAACAATCTGGTCACCTTAATTGAAGAAATCTCGCTCCAATTCTCAATGCTCTTTTCCTGGTGCTTCCTGAAGCTGTTTCTGAAGACCTGGAGCCCTTCTCCTTCCTGGGAGCTACTGGGGCTTTCTGCAGGATCTGGCACCAGGCCCTGTCTAGCTCTGAAGGCAGGAGAAGGGGGTTTGTTGTGCCTTAGGCACAGCTGGGTTCCTGAAATCTTGTGGGTCTCCAAACTGGCAACTCTTGCTTGAATCTGAAACAGCTGATTAATTACTGGTGTGATTGGAATGAGATTCAGTTGGGATTTGATTGTAAGACTTTTGCCTTATGGAAAAGGAAAAAATCATCTCCCTGAGCTGAGGAAATAGTTGGGTCAGAGCCTGTGTTCTTTACTTGGTGACACATTGCCCTCAGCTGTGGTGGAGCTTTTTCTCTGGGAACAGGGTCTGGAGGGACCATTCTCCAAACATTTCAGGTCCCTTGTGCTGGTAGAGTGTTCCCTGGGATGGAGAAGCCTTGAGGAATCTCTTCCCGGAGTCCCAGCTTGTGCAATAGATGTTTCCTTTTCTGAAGACGTTGTGGAGATGGGAAGAGCTCATAGGGTGTAAATGTTCTCCTTTTATTTCTCTTCTAATTGCTCCCACTGATGTTCTCAGTCATTTTCTTAGTGGGATTTTGAGGTTTCAAATTCCTGGGTGTTCCTACCTTGAGGAAAAACTTGGTGGAGAGGGGAAGATGTGTTAGAAAAATGGGACTCGTGTGGCGTTCGCTTTGTGCCCAGGACAGAGGGATTTCCCCAGCTTCCTTATTTCTCCTAATTCTTTTCCAGTGATTTCCCCTGTGTTGATCCAAGGGCTTTATTGCTGAAATCCTCTTTGTGTTCAGCCTGTCCCCAAACTCTTGTATCCTGTCAACAAACATTGCAGTTGTTCCCAAATGCAGCATCCACGTCCCGATACGTATCCCTCTCATGAATCGTACTCATTTGCTGGGATTTTTTTTGTGGGAATTGTAGGTCCTTGCCACAACAGGGCAAATAATCAAATGTGGCACCACGTTGCTTACTGGTATTTTTATTTGGTTTAATTTGGGGATGCTGGGCCTGAATCCGAGTGCAGAAAGCTCAGCTTTAATTTATGGTCGGTATTAACGTGGCGGAGCCGAGGAGCACAGAAGGAGCAGCTGCTGAGGAGCTTGCTCTGAGATCTGGCTGGGAGAGCTGGTTTTTATTAAGTGAGACTTGATTTAGCCTTAAGTAAAACCATTTGTATTTAACCTGATCCCCGAAGCTGCTGTAAGTGTTAACATACTTCAGTATTAAACGTTTCACTCTGGGGCATCATCATCATCATCCACGGCGGGTTTGTGTGAGAGCCCCATTTCTGAACCTGGAATAGTTATTCCCTTAGATAAGCACGTAGATTTTCCAAGGAACTGAAACCCAGTGGAGCCTGTATTTAAAATTTACCATCACGGTCCTGGGTGGCGTGAAAAGATCTGGTGACAAGTGTCCCTTCATGTCAGATCTGGAACAAGCTGTGATGTTTTTTTGGCATGAAGCTACTTTTGGGGAAACCTGTGGGGCTGTAGCTCATCCCCAGAGATGCCCCTTGGCTTTTGGCAGNGTTTAAGGCCAGGCTGGATGGGGCTTGGAGCAACCTGCTCTAGGGAGAGGTGTCCCTGCCCATGGCAGGGGGGTTGGAACTGGATGATCTTTAAGGTCCCTTCCAACTCTGACCATTCTAGGATTCTATGGTAAATGCCTCACTCTTGGGGCAGTGGCAGCATCGATCTGCCCTTTGTGAGCTGCTGTTGGGTTACAGCCAGGTGCAGTGAGCCACTTGCCATTTAACTGGAGGGCAAAGCGGCTTCTGCTGAACCAAGAAAAGTCTGGAGCCAAAACAAACCGCTCTAAACTTTTCTCCCTCCCCATGAGAATGAGGGGAGGAAGGAGGGTTATTGCGTCCAGACTCTTTTGGAGCTGGCACTGTGGGAAAACTCCGTCCAATCTGGGAGTCATTGTACTTGAGGAACTGTAATAAATCCTGCTGGACCCTGCAGATGGGGCTTGGATCTGCTGCATACCAATACCCACACGGACTATCCCTGGAAGTGTTTAAGGCCAGGCTGGATGGGGCTTGGAGCAACCTGCTCTAGGGAGAGGTGTCCCTGCCCAGGGCACGGGGGTTGGAACTTGATGATCTTTAACGTCCCTTCCAACTCTAACCATTCTATGATTGAACTGGCATTTACGGGGATAGAAGCCTCTTCTCCTAAAGCAGTTTGTCATTTACCTTAAGTGGACTTCATGGATCATAATTTGAGATTGGGGGATAGGTCTCAGGTGAGAATTATTTGTTTCTGGTGGTTGATCCCAGGTAGTTACAGTTCTGGTGGGTCAAAATAATACTGAAGTGAGTATGTATGTGTGTGCCAGTTTGCCCAGTGCCCTGAAAGTGTGAGGGGAGGGGGGATGTCTACATAATTGCTGCAAAGCCAGGAGCTTCCCAGGCAAGTTTTGTGCCTTGAAAGCAGAAAACCTTTTGAATCAGAGTGAAAAATGTTGGTTGTTAAAAGGGAACCTGGCTTCGGTTCCTCTCAGTGTTTCTGCCAAGCTCACTGCTGTGATGAAGTGTTTAAGGCCAGGCTGGATAGGGCTTGGAGCAACCTGCTTTAGGGAGAGGTGTCCCTGCCCATGGCAGGGGGGTTGGAACTGGATGATCTTTAAGGTCGCTTCCAACTCTAACCATCCTATGATTCTATGTTAAGGATCTTTTATTAGATATTCTGTGGCGTTGCCTCCTTCTCTCAAACAGGGGCAGCCTCTGTGGTGCAGAGCTGAAACAGGCTGTTCAGGTGGGAATAAACCTTTTGATTTTTCTCCTGCTCTGTTTTTTATTCTGATGCTTCCCTCGTAATTCGTATTAAGATTATTGATTAAAGGTAATTGCTGTAGGATATTATTCACAATCCATTAACCCTGATTTATAGCTGGATTCTTCAGCCAGCTTGGGTGCTGAAACATCGCTGTTAATTAGAATCATAGAATGGTTAGAGTTGGAAGGGACCTTAAAGATCATCAAGTTCCAACCCCCCTGTCATGGGCAGGGACACCTCTCCCTAGAGCAGGTTGCTCCAAGCCCCATCCAGCCTGGCCTTGAACACTTCCAGGGATGGGGCATCAACAACTTCCCTGGGCAACCTGTTCCAGTGCCTCACCACCCTCACAGCAAAGAACTTCCTCCTAATATCTCATCTAAATCTCCCCTCTTCCAATTTAAAACCATTCCCCCTCGTCCTGTCACTAGACTTCCTGACCAAGAGTCCCTCTCCAGCTCTCCTGGAGCTCCCTTCAGATCCTGGAAGGCTGCTCTCAGGTCTCCCCGGAGCCTTCTCTTCTCCAGGCTGAACAGCCCCAGCTCTTTCAGCCTGTCCTCATAGGAAAGGTGCTCCATTCCTCTGTTGTCTGAATTGTCTTATCCCAGCCTTACTCAAAATGAAGATTTCTTGCCTTGCTGTTTGTATGCCCTTCTTTCCAAAGCACCGGGTGCTTTGATTCTTCCCTTTGAATGTTTGAGAAATACAGTTGTTCTTTTTTGCCTCATAATCTCGCCGAAGACGCGGAGATTTTTTGGTCTTGCAAGTTAAATTAATATGAGATTGCCATAATTTGCATCGTAGCTGTGGGAGGCCAGCTGACAGCGCCGAAGGCAGCCAAGGAGAATTGAATGCATCAGCTCTCTATCTACTCCTCTATCTATCAGTTCCTCTAAGATGGGCAGGGGGAGTAAACATTTAATGGGAGCAGTTGGCAAGGGTGATTCTCCGCTTTGTGGCTCGTCTCCCAAGCGCTGGAAAGGAGAGAGAGAGAGAGAGAGAGGGAGGAGAGAGATCTCTGAGTCCTGGCTTCACCTTCGAGCTTTGCCCCTGGGATTCACGTCTCTGTGTGTTGAGGCTTTGGAGCTGTTGCTGTTTCTGGATTTTTCACTCCCTTCCACAGCCCGAATATGTGTCCGAATACGTTGGTGATAGGGACTTAGCGTTTTCATAGAATCATAGAATGGTTGGAGTTGGAAGGGACCTCAAAGATCATCAAGTTCCAACCCCCCTGCCCTGGGCAGGGACACCTCTCCTTAGAGCAGGTTGCTCCAAGCCCCATCCAGCCTGGCCTTGAACACTTCCAGGGATGGGGCAGCCACAGCTTCCCTGGGCAACCTGTTCCAGTGCCTCACCACCCTCACACCAAAGAACTTCTTCCTAATATCTTCCTAAATTTCCCCTCTTCCAATTTAAAACCATTCCCCCTCGTCCTGTCACTAGACTTCCTGACCAAGAGTCCCTCTCCAGCTCTCCTGGAGCTCCCTTCAGATTTTTTTAAATCAGAGCTCGTGCTCTGCGGAAGTTGATGGAAAACACTAAGCAGCTCCAAAGGGAAGGGAGGCATCATCTCCAGATTGCTCAATGCAGGGGGAGGGATTCTTCACCGTGGTAGAATTGGCTCTTACCAACGTCATTGTGGTGGTGTGGTCACTTAGATGTGTCAAGATGCTTCAATTGCACGTTGTAAAATATTTTGAGTATTTGGTTTGAAGCTATTTGGTTTGACAGGCTTCTGGCTAATTACCCCTTGAGTTAAATGGGTTTTGTTTCCCGGACTAAATGTTTTCCTTTACTTGCTGTATCAGTATTGAGAGCAAACACGAAGTCACAATCTTAGGAGGACTCAATGAATTCGTTGTGAAGTTTTACGGACCACAAGGAAGTAAGTATATGACCCAACCCTTCTATAAAAACAATCTGATGGCTCGTGGTGGGGCAAGGTGAGATGACACGTTCTTCTGGAGCAGAAGGGATGAGCAATCAAAGGGTGGCAGTGTTTGAAGGCTGCTCTCTCTCCAGGGTGGAGAGAAGTAAGACTTGTGAGCATTAAATCAGATGAACCACCTCCCTTGGAGCTGAAGAGAGCTGGGTGCTGCCCTTGGACAGCTCAGCCCTCTGCTATGGCCCTCAGCTCTTGTTGATCCTTAGCTTTTCTAGACCTGGCTCATGAGTTTTTGCATCAGTCATCTGAATTTTTGCCCAGTTTGTAATTAGGATGGCTTTTCTAGGGACTAGATCACAAGTCAGGTCTCCAACCTGCCTCAATTTAGCAGTATCTCTACAGGTAAGTAGATTATTCTGAAGTCTCTGGTTTTAATAAGGCTCTCATGTCTTTGTGCTGAGATCTTCTGCAGTATCAGTTCAAATCATGTATTTCTTGTCAGGCAGCCCAGGAAAAAGGCTTTTACCGTAGGAGGTTTGCTAGGAAATCTTACCCCCTGATGGAACTAAGTATTATTCCACAGATGTGTTTTGCTTAATGCTGTAGTTCTATTTATTCTCACCCGAGTTGCCAAGTGTCTAATACCTGCCTTTCTTTCATTGCAGCACCATATGAAGGTGGAGTGTGGAAAGTTAGAGTCGACCTTCCTGACAAATACCCTTTCAAATCCCCGTCTATAGGTAACCAATAACAGCTTTTCAGTCAAAATCCTTTTGCTGCTTATACAAGAGAGATGATGTTATTGCTTCCAGCCTTCTTGCAGGTGAAGTTGCTCCAACCCTCAGGTCTTTACTTCAATTTTGCAGAATGTTTTTTTACCATAGATGTCCAGATATCACGTGCCATTGCAGAGAGAGGAAGCTCATTTTTTTGGTTTTGGTTGAAGGATTAGGAGCTGGAAATGGGATTTGGTCACATGTTTGTGTGTTGATGAACTGAATCCCTCTACCATGTGCTTTTTTTTTAATAACAGAGCCGTTTGTGGGTAAGGTTCAGGATACCACAGTGAGTTCAGGAGCCTGTTTATATCCAGTGACTCATGTCTTATGGAGAGCAAAGACCACAGTGCATGCTTATAATCTTGGGGTCAGCCTTGCTTTTGGGACCTCGTGCCCCAAAAGTGGATGGAAGTGAAGGCAGGAGCTGAAACCTGTGTCCTGGTGGAAGAGGTGATGCATATGTGGAAGAACATAGAAGCAGGGACCTATCAACAGCAAAACTGCAGCTGGCTAAACTGGTCAGACCTTTGAGAACAAATAGGAAGTTTGATGAGGAAATGTTCTTTAGACTGTATCCATCCTTTTTTTGGATAACAGTGATCTAACTCGTGAGTCTTCCAGTGCCTAACTTTATTCCAGTCACTTTGGCTATCAATAAAAGACAATACTGCTTGAAAACCTGGAGGAGATGCATGAAGTTCCAACATTTCTCTTCTGGTTTGTGAAATGAGTGCTGGGAACTCGGTGATGCGGTGCTTCTCTGACAGAAGGGTGTGCTTGTGGCTCAAGCCACTGGGGAACTTTACAGAATGGAGAAAACAGCTTGAGGAGCACTAATGTGGAAACTTGACTGTATGGGTTGGACGAGATGAGTCCCTTCCAATACCAACATCCTGATTTGGAGTTGATAAGTATTGGTTGCTTTCTTAAAATAGACCCTTCTGCTAAGAGTGCCTTCTATTTAGGATCTCTCTCTCTCTCTCTGGTGTGAGAAATGATGTGTCTCTTTCCAAATGTGAACTGTGCCTTTTGGGAAAGGTTATTACGCCGTCCTTTCACCTTTCTTTTTTTTCCTGTTGAAACCTTAACTGAGCCACAGAAATGGACACACAGCTGGGTAACAACACAGTGTAGCTGCAGCTACGTGAACCCTCTTCTCCTTCCTCTCAAGTCAGCTCTGAAACTTGCTGTAAACCTCTTGTGTTGCAGACTCTTTACGAGATGCACAGCGTGTTACTTGGTGCCAGTTGTTTTTTCTCTCCCCTCTTCTCAAGTGTCACAAAACCAGGCCTCAGAAAGCATGTAAATCCCAGTTTCCAGGATTATTTATCTCTCCTCCTTCCAGTGTGTATCAGAAATCAAGGTTACTTGCTTAAAGCAAAAATAAACTTTCTTTCCAGTAGTCAATGCAGGCAAATTTTGGCCAGGCTCTTGTATATTCATAGTGCTGTGGATTTGGGCTCCAGTTAGTTGTGTGGAAGGTGGAAGGTGGTTTGGGTGGTTTGGCTTGGAGTCATCTCCCAGGTGAAGCTGAGGTTTCGAGTTGAACACAGAGTTGATGGGAGGCGAGAGCTGGTTTAGCAAAGCACAGCTCAGTGTGGCTGCAGGGAGGAAAGAGCTGGGGAATGGATGTGCCAAGGGGAAAGCTAGGACCCGGGGAAGCTCCTGACCCGGCTGCAGGAAGAGGTTTGTTTTTCTTTGTCTGGTTCCCATTTCTGCTGCCCCAGCCCAGTTTTATCTAAACAGCCAGGGGCTGAGTGACGTCTCGGTCCCTTCCTCTGGGCCGGCCCGATCTCCACATCACTGCTCTTGGAGGCAGACTCTGCTGTGTCTGATACCAGTGGGTTTGGCATTCCAGATGTCTCCAGAGCAAGCCTTTGTCCCAGCTGAACTGGGAACTTTCACAGGCTTGTAAATGAGACAAGATTCTATTCTTTCTCAGCTTCATCCCCACCAGAGCCAGAGGTGGGGATTCTGCCCCTCTGCACCACTCTAGGGAGACCCCCTCCCAAGTGCTGCTCTGGGGCCACCAGCAGCAGAAGGTCATGGAGCTGTTGGAGCAGGGCCACGAAGATGCTGGGAGGGCTGGAGCCCCTCTGCTGGGAGAACAGGCTGAGAGAGTTGGGGCTGTTCAGCCTGGAGAAGACTCTGGGGAGACCTGATAGCAGCCTTCCAGGATCTGAAGAAAGCTCCAGGAGAGCTGGAGAGGGACTCTTTGTCGGGGAGTGGAGTGACAGGACAAGGGGGTATGGTTTTAAATTGGAAGAGGGGAGATTTAGATTAGATATTAGGAAGAAATCTTTGCAGTGAAGGTGGTGAGGCACTGGAACAGGTTTGCCTGGAGAGGTGGTAAATGCCCCATCCCTGGAAACATTCCAGGCCAGGCTGGATGGGGCTTTGAGCAACCTGGTGTGGTGGGAGGTGTCCCTGCCCATGGCAGGGGGGTTGGAACTGGATGATCTTTAAGGTCCCTTCCACCCCAAACCATTCTGTTATTTTCTCCCAGCTCTGCCTGTTCCAGTGAGTACGGCTGTACTAACCCAGCAGTCTTCCCTCAGCCAGTTTGAGCTGTGGATATCACAGGGGTAGTAGGAATTAGGGAAGAAATTTGCCATGGCAGTCTCTCTGATCTGTAAAGAGGTGGAAGTGAAGGATTTCAGAGATGGTGGAGCCCATAAATGGACGGAAGGTCACCTAGAGCACACACATACCTTGTTTCCAGCCCCTCTGTTCTCAGCCCTGCGTTGCTCCCACCGTGGTGATGACATGCAGAGTTCAAATTGTCTGTGTAAGTCGCTGCCTTGTGTAAAGTAGAGAACCCAACAGTTTCTCTTCCTTTAATAAATTACACTTTTATGCTGAAGCTTCAAGCCAAAACGCTGTCCTTGCAGTTTTCCTTGTTCCTCTCATACTGTAGGCGAAGATTTTCTTCCCATCTTAGTAAATCTTAATGCAGTCTTGAACGTGGCACGGGCTTTTTGCAGCAAATAACATGATGGCTGGAAGCATATCAATGTGTTCTAAAAAGCTGCTTGCTGAAAAATGACTGCTAATAGATGCTTTCTAATCTGCTCAGATTGCTTTTAGCCCAGCATGGCTCTGAGTGTAAGGTACATGAAAACTTCATGTTCACTTCCGAAGTGTGACTGAGAAACCTGAACGGAAAAGGCTTTTAAAGTGGCTTCCAAATTTGTCGCATGGAAAGGTGCAGAGCTTTTATTAAACCCTAAAAGAGCTATGGTCCTCTTTGCCTTTAGGGTCTCTTGCAGAAGCCTTTGTTTTTGTGTGGTTGCTCTTCTCCTGCCAAGTATTTGCTCGTTTGTCTCATCCACAGCTCCTTTCTCAAATACGCCTGGCATTTATTCCCTGCCCTTCTCAGGTTGGTAATTATTGTTGTAGTCTATTAAATGATGCTGCCCCAGGGTCAGAGCTCTCCTGACAGTGCAGGTAATTCCTCTCTGCTTAAAGACCTAAATCATCCTGAGATCTATGTGAAAAGAGCAGTTCTTGGGAGAGCTTCCAGTATTTCATAGAATCATAGAGTGGTTAGAGTTGGAAGGAACCTTAAAGATCATCCAGTTCCAACCCCCCTGCCACGGGCAGGGACACCTCTCCCTACAGCAGGGTGCTCCAAGCCCCATCCAGCCTGGCCTTCAACACTTCCAGGGATGGGGCATCAACAACTTCCCTGGGCAACCTGTTCCAGTGCCTCACCACCCTCACAGCAAAGAACTTCTTCCTAATATCTAGTCTAAATCTCTGCTCGTGATCCCTAAATATCCACATCTTCAGGGTTGAAACAAATCTCCTGAACTTTCGAGAACCTTGTTAGAATAAAAATTCCCCTCTACTCTGTGCTTGTGAGGTCCCACCTGGAGTCCTGTGTCCAGCTCTGGAGTCCTCAACACACAAAGGACATGGAACTGTTGGAACAGGTCCAGCGCAGGGCCACCAAGATGCTCAGAGGGCTGGAGCACCTCTGCTGTGAGGACAGGCTGAGAGAGCTTGGGCTGTTCAGCCTGGAGAAGAGAAGGCTCTGGGGAGACCTTGGAGCAGCCTTGCAGGATCTGAAGGGAGCCTACAGGAGAGCTGGAGAGGGACTCTTTGTCAGGAAGTCTAGTGACAGGACAAGGGGGAACGGTTTTAAATTGGAAGAGGGGAGATTTAGATGAGATCTTAGGAAGAAGTTCTTTGGTGTGAGGGTGGTGAGGCACTGGAACAGGTTGCCCAGAGAAGTTGTGGCTGCCCCATCCCTGGTGGCGTTCAAGGCCAGGCTGGATGGGGCTTGGAGCAACCTGGTGTGGTGGGAGGTGTCCCTGCCCAGGCCAGGGGCACTGGAACTGGATGATCTTTAAGGTCCCTTCCAGCTCTGACCATTCTATGATTCTGTGATTCCGAAGCCGGTGAACGCTGCTGCTCTTTATGCTTTTTTGTCAATTACTGTAAATATCCCTGTGTGCTGATGAGGACCCCAAGCACTCCCCTGCTAGATGTTTACTTCCATTTGTGCTTTCTCCTAGACGATATATTTTGAGCTGTTTATGGTTTCAGTAACTCTGCTGGCACTGCTTCCCTACTTTTCCCCTTCCCTCTGGGACTTAATATCTTCAGGGGAACTTTCAGCCTCGTCTGTTCCTGCTTTTTTCAAAGGGGCGTTGTGAAGTACTTGGAAGTACTGTTTGGAGCTCCCAAGTCATGAGAACACTTTGTGTAAATTTTGTGTGTTTTTAATCAACCCATACGCCTGCCAAGAGCTGGAGATTAATGATCTTTGATGCTGTAAACAGGGGAAGAAGCTCAGAGTGTGAATGTCCTGCCCTGCTTAGATGATCCTGGCAATAGAAACATGTGAACCCAAACTCCTACCTGAAAGCCACCATGGCATTTATCTTAGAGCTAAAATCTGCAGAAATATTAGGCCGGCACTGAGTCACTCTGGTTTCTTAATAATCAAATGTCACAGCTGTAAAGTTTGCATACAATATGCTCCGAGCCTCAAGTTCTCAAATAAATTCTGTGTGTTTATACACACAGTTCTCATTTCTCCTTCCATCTCTGGCCCCGGTTAGTTATCTGCAGATATTTTTGCCTTTCTATTTTACCTTTCTCCTAAATGTTTTCCAAAACAAAATGCCCTGGTATGTACACAAAACATACAGAAGTGTATGCATAGGAGCACCCTCTCCTATGAGGACAGGCTGAGAGAGCTGGGGCTGTTCAGCCTGGAGAAGAGAAGGCTCCAGGGAGACCTGATAGCAGCCTTCCAGGATCTGAAGGGAGCTCCAGGAGAGCTGGGGAGAGACTCTTTGTCAGGAAGTCTAGTGACAGGACGAGGGGGAATGGTTTTAAATTGGAAGAGGGGAGATTTAGATGAGATCTTAGGAAGAAGTTCTTTGCTGTGAGGGTGGTGAGGCACTGGAACAGGTTGCCCAGGGAAGTTGTTGATGCCCCATCCCTGGAAGTGTTTAAGGCCAGGCTGGATGGGGCTTGGAGTAACCTGCTCTAGGGAGAGGTGTCCCTGCCCATGGCAGGGGGGTTGGAACTGGATGATCTTTAAGATCCCTTCCCACTCTGACCATTCTATGATTCTATGATTCTGTGTATATAGTGAGACGCTGTGGCAGCCAGAAGAGGACCGAAGCAGCGTTGTTTAGCTCCAGCCAGGATTTAACAGATCTCTCCTGGCCCTTGCTTAATTTTTTTTTTTCTTTTTTAACTGCAGTTGCTATTTTTATTCCCAGCTCCTCTCTGGATTGCCTTACGTTCTGCCGCTTAGAATTTCATGAGTCACTTATCGCCTGTGACCCTTCTGAGCTGGGTCTTCCCTCTCTGGGTGTTGATCCTTATTCTGACCCAAACACCACGTGAAAACCCTCCTTCTTTCAAAGACTCTTAGCTTTGTCTGAAGGGAAAAACGAGACACCTGAAGGTAATTTGTATCCCTGTCTCTGCTCCGGTCTGACGCACGACTCTGCACCCTCTGCAGATTCCCTGCTACGGCTGGAGAATGGGAACAGGCTTGACAAAATGTGGGATAGGTGTTTTTAGCTTGACTTGGCACGGATTCACTGCTTTCTGTGCCAGTCTCTGAATCCTGGGCATCAGGTGATGGTGCATCTTAGTGATGAGGTGAACTGATACTGGGCAATTGCTTTGTGCTAGTTCTGTGGGTTTTGGTTTTTTTCCTAGAGATTGCTGCTTTTAGCACCCCTCTCTAAACTTGTGAATTCTGCTTTTATGCTTCCAAGAAGGATCCCAACAGGCTGAGAAAGCTGGGGTTGGAATCATAGAATCGTCTGGGTTGGAATCATAGAATTGTCTGGGTTGGAATCATAGAATCGTCTGGGTTGGAAGGGACCTTTAAGGTCATCTAGTCCAACCGTCAACCTGATTGATAGAAAACCATCACTAAACCATGTTGCTAAGCTCTGTGTCTACTTGTCTTTTGACTCCCTCCAGGGATGGTGCCTCAACCACTTCCCTGGGCAGCCCATTCCAATGTTTAATAACCCTTTCAGTGTAAAAATTTCTCCTGATATCCAATCTGAACCTCCCCTGGTGCAACTTGAGGCTGTTTCCTCTTGTCTGTTCCCTTGGGAGAAGAGAGCAGCTCCCATCTCTTCAAAACCTCCTTTCAGGGAGTTGTAGAGGGCGGTAAGGCTTCCCCTCAGCCTCCTCTTCTCCAAGGATTTGTTCAGCCTGGAGAAGAGAAGGCTTCAGGGAGACCTTAGAGCAGCTTTCCAGTATCCAGGGAAGTTGTTGATGCCCCATCCCTGGAAGTGTTTAAGGCCAGGCTGGATGGGACTTTGAGTAACCTGCTCTAGGAAGAGGTGTCCCTGCCCATGGCAGGGGGGTTGGAACTTGATGATCTTGAAGGTCCCTTCCAACTCTGACCATTCTATGATTCTATGATCTGAAGGAAGCCTACAGAAGAACTGGAGAGGGACTCTGTCAGGAAGTGCAGCAATAACACGAGGAGTAATGGTTTTAAATGGAAAGTGCTGAGATTGAGGTCAGATACTGGAAAAAAATTCCTTACTGTGAAGGTGGTGAGAAACTGGAACAGGTTGCCCAGAGAAGCTGTGGATGTCTTATCCCTGGGAGTGTTCAAGACCAGGCTGGATGGGGCTTGGAGCAACCTGGTGTGGTGGGAGGTGTCCCTGCCCATGGCAGGGGAGTTGGAACTGGATGATCTTTAAGATCTTTTCCAATTCTACCCATTTTGTGATTCACACCGAGCAGGAGGCCCAGAGCTGATAGCTCTGCCACTATTTTCCATCAGCTCCAGCCGTGTTTTTCTTTCCTCACCTTTCCCTCATGAAGCTGCCAGGAAATTATTTATGGTATTGTTTTGAAAAGCTACTAGGATTTGAGTATGGTAATATAAACTGTTCTACTTCTGCTGGTAGCAAGCTGACGTTACGCAGCACCACCGTGCAGTGGATGCCTCCACAGTGAGCACACAGTCTTTTATTGGACGTGGTTGTTAGTGCTCTGAATGGGCTCCTGACCTCCAAATTTCACTTAAAAAAAGAGAAATCCTCACCTTTTGCCAGTGAAATCTGATTGAGCTGAGTGCTCTGGACAAGCCTCATGCCTCCGAGGTGGGTAGGTCCTTCGAATAGGGAAGGGACTCTCTGTCAGGAAGTCTAGTGACAGGACGAGGGGGAATGGTTTTAAATTGGAAGAGGGGAGATTTAGATGAGATCTTAGGAAGAAGTTCTTTGGTGTGAGGGTGGTGAGGCACTGGAACAGGTTGCCCCAGGAAGTTGTTGATGCCCCATCCCTGGAAGTGTTGAAGGCCAGGCTGGATGGGGCTTGGAGCAACCTGCTCTAGGGAGAGGGGTCCCTGCCCATGGCAGGGGGGGTGGAACTGGCTGATCTTTAAGGTCCCTTCCAACTCTGACCATTCTAGGATTCTATGAATAGGGTAGGAGCCACAAGCTAAACCAGTTGTCCCAGTCTGCAGAGAGGACTGGGTACTAAGCTGAGGACTGAGGTAGAGGTCTTGCTTTACTGCCCTCTCCCCCATCTCCTGCCACGGTTTCTCAACTAACACAAGGTTGTGATCATGGTCAACGATCTCAACCAACACAGGGCAGGCTCGTGATCAGTTACACAAGAAGGTAGAGCCTGAAATGAATGCAGTGTGTTTTCCAAGATCAAAAAAAAACCAAACCAAAAGCATGTTCTCTTGCAGACTTTTGGGTGTTTGGGAGAGGGGGAGTAATGAACATTGTTTAGACTAATCTTATCTGCCTGTTTAGCAATGCTGCAGGAGTACTTGGAAGATCTTCTAATACTTCTATGATCTTTTTCCATTGGGTAGGTTGTCCAGTGGTTAAAAAAAGTAGAGGAAAAAACATGACCTCTCAGTTCTTGTGTGCTGATCTCTGTGCTTATGGTTCTGATCGAGCCTTGGGTGGTCACCCGAGCCACCACGTTGATTTGGTGTGGGATTTAAAACTCCCTGCATCAGAGAGACCGAAACCACCTTCCCACCTTGCCAGCTGGGCAGTCTAAACTTGTTTGGCCTTAATCTCTCATTAAAAATAAAACTTTGAGGCTTGTCATTGCACTGGAAGGTCAGGAGTGGTCACATACACTTGTCCCCTTGGCTGTTTGTTTGGCACTCCAGGGGAATCTGCTGTCACAGTTGTTCAGGTGGAGAAGTGTCCAGCTGGCCTTATTTTATGAGCGAGGAGAGCCGACACGTGGGCAAGCGGTGGCGAGTTTGGGATGGGGAAGTGGATATAAACTATAATCATGGAACAGTTAGAGTTGGAAGGGACCTTAAAGATCATCAAGTTCCAACCCCCCTGCCATGGGCAAGGACACCTCTCCCTAGAGCAGGTTGCTCCAAGCCCCATCCAGCCTGGCCTTCAACACTTCCAGGGATGGGGCATCCACAACTTCCCTGGGCAACCTGTTCCAGTGCCTCACCACCCTCACAGCAGAGAACTTCTTCCTAATGTCTCATCTAAATCTCCCCTCTTCCAATTTAAAACCATTCCCCCTCGTCCTGTCACTAGACTTCCTGACCAAGAGTCCCTCCCCAGCTCTCCTGGAGCTCCCTTCAGATCCTGGAAGGCTGCTCTCAGGTCTCCCCGGAGCCTTCTCTTCTCCAGGCTGAACAGCCCCAGCTCTCTCAGCCTGTCCTCATAGGAGAGGTGCTCCAGCCCTCTGATCATCTTGGTAATCATCTCCTCTCTGGCACATTCCCCAGAGCTGGTGGGAAGTCCTCTTAGAGTTATCACTGGTGTGGGTTGGCCTTGCCAAGAAGATGTGGAGCCAGGAGACTGGGACGTGCTGTGTTTGCTGGGACACCTTCCTTTGCCTCCTTGCGTGTTTCATCAGGACCAGCAGCACTTTCATCGCTTCGAAGAGCTGTGCTGCAGGAAAAAAAGTCTCTTCTGGGGACCTCTCACCTAAACTTCCCAGCTAAGCTGGCTGTACTTTGAGCTCAGATAAACAACGGACCATCTTTTGAAGTGCCGCTCGTTGGATTGCAACCAGTTCCTGGACTTGGAGGAGAAGCACCAAGGGGTACAGAAAGCTTTCTGCTTCTGTGGGCCAGCACTGAGCAGCTAGAGCTGTGGAAAGAGTGAAGAGGCAATCTACAGCTCAGGTTTTGGATCCCTCATATCTCCAAGTTTTGAGTCCATTCTGCCTGAATGATAGATGAGAGCTCTACCAAGGTAGGAGACCCTTTCTAGATCACAATCCAAGCCCCATAGACAGAGTGAGAGGGGAACAATCAATGTGGAACAACCTCTTGCAGAAGCTTTCTTCCTGGTGGCTCCACAGGATGAGAGGTGTCTTGGAGGAGTCTTCAGTGTTCCCCAAGTTCTTTTGGGGTTTGGGCTCTGCTGGCAGAGCTGCTCACATTGGCTTTGACAGTGGCTTCTAGCTATTTCTTGGGAGCTTTAGTCTGCAGTTGTTCAAGAGAGGTGTTGACGTCAACATGTGAAGTTCCTCTCTGGTTCCTCACCATGCTTCTACTCACCTGGAGACTGTTCATCCCAGCCTCAGGCTGCCATCCTTGGAGACACCACTTGGGACCCAATTGTGACTCTGTGCCCTGGATGTTCAGACCCATCCATGGTTGATGTGTGAGCATGGTGAGAGACCTTCATTTCATACTGGAATATGTCCAGCTGCTGGAGCTTTTGAGTGTTCCTCATCTGTAGCATCAAGGAGGATTGACAGCCTTTCAGTTGGCTGGGTTTTAATTTAAAAATGTGCTTCTCTTCAAAGATTTTGTTGACCCAAGGAGTGATTACTCCATGGCTATTGCTGAACCACCAGCATTTTTGAAGGTCCACATCTGCATATTGGTTTCAGCATCTTCTGGTATCAGAACAGATGTGTCCCTTTTTATTGTGGGTTTTTCTTTCCTGTTCTCATCCAAAGGCTTTTTGTCTGTGCAGATATTACACGGTCCCACTTCACCTGTAGATGCAACCCTGGACCTCAGTTTTTGGAGAGGGTGGACCACAACCACACTGCTGCTCAGATTCTTCCTAAGCATTGACTGTTCCAGATTTCAGTGTGAAATACCATTTTAAAAAGGCTAAATTTAAGTGTTTACAGCCAGTCCAGCACACGGAATCGTGACTGCTCAGGCTGTGACTTCAACTTCGTGCTGTGGGCCATGGTGAGACCCCAAAATCAAGAGCCTGTCCCTTGGTTCTCTTTGTCAAGTGCTCACCTGGAGTGAGCAGCGTATCCTGCACAGTAAATTAATTGGGGTGTGCTGTGTTCCAGACTGTGGCAGTAGATCTGCCCCAGTGTTTATACTGACTTGGGATGTTTTTATTTTACTCCTGGCTTCCTTTTTCAATTGGATTTTCGTTTTTACATGAATGTTTATGCTCACTTTGTCTTTTGTGAAAAGAAATACAGAGCAAGTCCATTCCAACTCTAACCATTCTATGATTCTATGATTCTAAGTCAGTATTATTGGAGCAATATTAGTGCTTTACTGCTGCAGGTGACTTGACATTTCAAACAGAGGAGGAGATTAGAGGTTTGAGCTTATTTCTGGGTCAAGAGAAGGAAAAACGCTGAAGAGAGTTGCTCTTGGCCTGGGCAGTTTGAGAATCAGACTGGGGAGGACCTTGAAGAGTTGCAAGAAGATGTGGCAACAACCTGGAAAACAAGGAGTGTGTGGGGAGAGGAGGTTTGTGTCCTTTCTTGAAGAACAACTGTTTCATTTGTGAAGCTCCAGACCAAGGACAATGTGAAAGAAGGGATTGTTCCTTGCCTGGGTGAGTGCAAAGAAGCCCAAGAAGAATTACAGATCTCTAGCAGAGGAGCTACTTGAGCAGATGACCCCATCCTCTCTCCCTGGATATCAAGTGCAGCTTAAATGCTGAAGTGTGTGAACAAAGAGTTGACCAAAACCTTCCAGGTGGGTTCATGGCACAGCCTTGGCCAACCAGCCCCGCGGGTGGCTGTGGTTAGAAGGTCCTGGGAAATGGGTGAGATCCTCAGAAAACCAAAATGAGAGAAGGCGGAGAGCTGCCTGTGTCTGGTTGGGCTGAAGAGAGTTGGTCTGTGCCCCAGATACCAGAACAAAGAGTGTTTAATTCAGCAGGTCTACACATCACCATCCTCCTTCAGAGAATGGTTTGGGTTGGAAGGGACCTTCAAGATCATCGAATTCCAACCCTCCAGCCCTGGGCAGGGACACCTCCCACTAGACCAGATTCCTCAAAGCACCTGGTGTTTCCCCCATCCTCTCTTCTATTCTGCTTTATCATAGAATGGTTAGAGTTGGAAGGGACCTTAAAGATCATCNNNCTTTCTATGTTGAGGACTCCAGAACTGGACACAGGACTCCAGAATCTTACTTTCCTCTTCCCTTCTCCAAAAGAGAGATGAGATTTGGAATCAGGATTGGTGCTTGCTGCAGTTCTCTGCTGCCAACATAATGGGTCCGTGACCTGATTTAAACCTGCAAGAGCTGCCATAACGTAAATATTTGATGGAGCTACAGCTTCCCTTTTTAAGCCTGCCTCAGTTTTTCAAGCTAAAGCATGGCAAAGTATTCCTGAAAGACACTTGTTAGCAGGGAGTTGTTTATGCAGCTCCTGGTTCTTCTTTTAGAGATTGTTCTGGCTCCCGGCGTCACTTCAACCTTCCGTTGTATTTATGCAGAATCCGAGTGGTACAAGTAAACATGAAGTTATATTTGTGTCATAATATATGGAAGGGAAAAGAAAAAAGCATGGGAGAGGGGAGTTAAATCCATATGTTAACTCTTACCCCAGATGGGGAACCATGCTGTCACTCCTTGTTTGGGCAGAGATGGGAAATCAGCGCTACCGTAGCGTCTCGCCTGGAATAACTGGAATAAAGGTGGGAAAGGTGGGGGATTTGCTGAACGTGTTTCTACTCTTCTTGGGTTGTTCTGGAGAGAAAATATCTCTGGGCTTTGAGTCCTACAAGGAGTTTTTTGAATTGGTTTGAGGCAATATCCCAGGCTTGAATTTCTTCCTCCTATTTTTTTATAAACCCAGACCTTAGAAGTTGCTCTTGGCTAAAGTAGATTCCTGCTTGTTGCAGAAAGATGGGATTCCCACACGGGTGGTGGTTTTAGGGCTTTACAGGCTGCAGGGTGGTGGTGCAAGAGAGGAGAGAAGGTTTTGTTGTATGTTGTACATACAGGTTTTGTTGTATGTTTTGGAAAAAAAAACTCCACACCAACCCAATGCTAAAAGCTGGAAGTAGCTTAACCTGGGACTGATCGAGGGTTACAGCAGCCCTGCTGGCCAGAGCCCAAGCCAGCAGAAAAATATAGGAATACTGGATTCATTTGGCAGTGAAATAACTGGAAAACCCAGTTTTTGATCCCTGCTCCATGTCTGTTCTGAGCTGGAGACGTCCCACACCCAGGTTTTTGAGTTCCTCCTATTGAAAGGAGCAGGAGGAGTTTTGGAAGCTGGATTCTGTATCCCCTCACAGAAACACTTAGCTTTGCTTTAGGGGTGGATGTGCTTTACTTCTCCACAGGCTGTGGTGTGAAAGATGATGTTCTAATTCTTTTAATATCTTTGTTTTATAAACCCTCTTTGTGGGAGAAGAAGGGGGTGGGTTTTGAGGTCCCATCTGTCTTGAACTTGAGGTTAAAGTAGGCAGCTGGAAAACACAGCTTACCTTGAGCTGCTGCTGTCAGATACAGCCTTGTATCTGATATATNAGCTGTTGATGCCCCATCCCTGGAAGTGTTTAAGGCCAGGCTGGATGGGGCTTGGAGCAACCTGCTCTAGGGAGAGGTGTCCCTGCCCATGGCAGGGGGGTTGGAACTTGATGATCTTTAAGGTCCCTTCCAACTCTGACCATTCTAGGATTCTATGCTATATAAAAGTAAATTTATAAATATACAAGTATGGGGCAGCTTCTGCCATGAAGTCACAAGGTCTGAAACCACAGGATTTTTTTTTTTTTAACAATTCAATTTGCAAGTTGGAACAAAGAAAGCACTATCAAATCTAGAAGTCTGAAATGTGGACAAAGCCAAGTTTTCTTATGCCAGGTCTTGTGTTTGAGCTGTTTTCTTTTCTAGGAAATCAGAGGTACCAGCTGTATTCATAGAAAATTTGAAGTATTAGTTCTCTGCACCAGTCTCTGCCCCTGAATGGCTTGCAAATGTAGCCTAATGACTTCAAATGAATAGAAAATTAATCAAATAATGAAATTAGTAGAAAAATCTGTCAGGAAACATTAAAAAAAGGCAACAAAATAATCTTAACATAAATATTGAGCTTGAGTTTTGTGTTTAAAGTTTCTCCAAGAGATCCTTTTAGAAACACTTTGTGGGATGTGAGTGCTTGATTCTGCTGATGGGCAGTTGTTTCCAGGATGATACAGAACCACAAAACTTTTGGGGTATGGATGTGCTGTTGGAAGAGGGTTTTACTGAATTTTGGGGGAATGGCTGAGGACCCTGGGGTCAGTGTGATGCCTGTGTGTTTTAAAGGTTACGTAGCTGTATATAGCTAAGGCTGGATTTTCTTTGAAATGAGTGAGATAAGTCCTGTTTCAGTAAATTCCAGACTTCTCTTGTAGAAACAGAAAAAAGAAAAAAAAAGTATATCTTTGGCTGTTTTCTTCTATTTACCAGTGTGTTTCTTTGCAGGATTCATGAATAAAATTTTCCATCCCAACATTGACGAAGCGTAAGTAAATCCCCAGTGTGGGGGTTGTTGTTTTGTTTCTTTTTTTTTACTTTTTCTAAGAGGTTTGTGTAATTGTAACTGTATTTTGGCTTCACAATAATATGCTGAGGAGTTGGATAATGCTTTCATCCATCTCAGAGTGAGGGATTTGATGGGAGGAGACGTCACAAGTTAAATTTTGGGAGTAGTTCAGGCTGTGGGCAAGACTGGGGAACTACATACTGCAGGCTTTCTTGCAGATCTGCTCTTTTTATTGCAATTCTTTTATTTCATTGACAGAAAATTCAAGGTTACTGGTCCCCCCCTCCTTGTTGGCTTTCTAGAAAATAAGGAACAGCATCAGCTAAGCCATGGCTCCCTCTTTAGCTGGAATTTCACGCCTGTACTAAAATTCTTCCAAACATAAGATGTTTTGCCACATTTTATTTCACTTAAAGCTGTTAAGGGGAGCCCACCTATGCTTCAATCTCTCCAGCAGAGCCCCCTGTGGACTGACTAATTCAGTAAAGGCTCCAATTTACTTCCTTTTGTGCAGAGTGTGAAGGTTCATGTAGTTAAAGGCTGCCTCTCTTAACCTCAAGAGAGGGGTAAATCATAGCTTATCTGAAACTGGGGGGGCAGAGGCAGGGCAGGGGAAGGGAGGGGGTAGATTATATGAAGTCCCCAGAGTGTTTGTGAGTGTGACTGTGTTTAATTTCATCCTTTCCATATGTTTCAGGTCAGGAACTGTATGTCTAGATGTAATCAATCAAACTTGGACAGCTCTCTACGGTGAGTTTGGCATTCCCCTGAAAGCTGAGGCACGTGAACATCTGTATTTGGTGTGTTAACACAACACAGCTTGTTGGAGACACATGGTCTCAGGCCAATTTTTGGGTTTTTTAGCTGAAGTTTTAGACTCTTCGCTGAGCCAAGATCACGTGAAAAATATGATTTTTCACGTGGACATGCTTTTCATAAGCTGTTTGTCTGCCAGGGAGGCAAAAATATTCCATAAACCTCACAAAGGATCACTCCATCCCTTGCCAGACAGTGCTAGGCGACTGCACAACAGCACCCTGCCATGATTCAGCACTGAAAGAGAGGAGGGACTCTGAAGTGAAACCTAGTTCCAGCTGCCCCATCCTTGTTCCTTGGAGCTGATATTCTTTTGTCCACGAGGCCGTGATCCCACGTCTGTAGAAGATGGCACCAGAAACCATTCCTCTTTGTCTTGGCAAGCTTTGTTTCATTGCAGGCTGGGAGGCAGTGGTGAATCTGATGACTGCCCTATGTACTGCAGTTTTGGGTTTCCCTTTAGGTTGTTTTTGGCTCTAACTCTCCTTTTTAGAGGTATAAAAGCATCAGCTGGTAGCAGAAGACCCGTTAAAATAGTGTTTAGAGAAAGCTGAGATTGTTAAAAGGAATACAGCTGAGTATCTCATCTGGGTTGGCTGCATTTTAAAAACATGAACTTCTTCTGATCTTCCAGTTATGCTTTGTGGAAGGCTCTACAGGGAACACACACACATCAAATCCTTCATAATTCTTCCATAAAAAGTTGATTTTACCTATATAAGTTGAAGCTTTGAAGCAGTTGCTAGAGAGACAAGCTACTTCACCTTCCTCACAAGGACGATTTGTAAGGAAATACCAGACAGGGTGAATCCTGGGTGGGAAATTGCTATAGCAACTTGTTGAACTTTACTCCTCCATCAGAATGCCTTGAAGTCCTTGTGTTGTAGTTGCATGGGATACACTTCACACGGTTTTGTTGTGTGAGATGAGTGTAGCCGTGACCCAGGTGGTGTTGCTGATGGAGGAAGAGGATGCTTTTGTGTCCTGGGAGGATCTGTTGTGAGGCTGAGGAATTAAAGCTGTATTAGCCAACAAAGCCCTCTGCTGGGGATGAGCCTGCGTGGTTCAGTCGGCAGCAGAATCCAGGGCAGCGCAGCGTGGGCTGCTGTTCCAGCCCTTAAATGCCACCTGCAGATCCAGGGGATGACTGAGCAAAAGAAAATCGTAGAATCATAGAAT
>VXBW01001348.1:125495-236481 GCA_013400375.1 Thinocorus orbignyianus | reverse complement strand
TTCTATGATTCTATGACTTGAGGCTGCTTCCTGTTGTCCTGTTGCTTGTGACTTGGGAGAAGAAACTGACACCACATGCACACACCCCCCACCCACTTTTACCTCCTTTCAGGTAGTTGTAGAGGATGATAAGGTGTCTCCTCAGCCCCTTTTCTCCAAGAGGAGAAGTGTAATCTATCTGGGCAGATAGTCTAATTTCCTAAGAAAACTGCAGTTTACCTGTGTCTTTGGCGTTTTAACCAAAATTAGCTGTTCTTTCATGCTTTCCTTTCCTCCTTTCCTTCTTCCAGTAATGTTGAGAGGTGGACATACTCAGGTGCTGATCACCTTTTCTTTGCTACTAGAAAAAATCATGGTCTATTTGATTAGCCTGTGTGCCTGTGTACTTTTTTTGTTAGGCTAGCAGTCATCCCAACATCTTCTGTCTGGTTGAGGAGCAAGTGGCCAAAACATTGTGTAACACCGGCAGTAGGTATGGGATGGGGATAGTCTTGATATTAGAGTCTGACTTGCCAAAATGGTTTGAATCTATCAGATTGATAGGCTGCCTCTGAAGCTGCTATCTTGTTTAATGGTAGAAATAAGTGAGTTATTACCTCAAACCATACTGGATGAAGATTTTAAAGGTGGTTTTTCAAAACCAGACCTCACTCTTACCAAACAAACCATTGCTATAGCCTTCAAGCATTCATTCTTCCAAGATATAGCTAAAGTCTCTAGAAGAACTAGGCTTGTTTAGATAGGCAGCAAACCAGGAAGAATTTTACCACTTCCTCGCGTGCCGTCCTCCTGCCCTATGAGAGGTTGCATTTACAAGGATATGGTCCAAGTTTGCAGGAGCATGAAGTGAAGGGAACTTATTTGTTAAACAAAGTTAGTCAGTCCAGTGGCAGTTGAGTCCCTGGTAAATAAGTAGTCATCCTTCTTCTTGGTAGGTTGCTAGCTAGCCTTAACTTTCAAAATATTTTACAGACTTATTAATGTAGGAAAATAGACACTCCCATCCTACAGCATGTTTCTTGTTTTTACGTGCCTGGTAGCTTGTTGTACCTCTCAGCAAAGGATTGTTGAAACTGGCTGAGATGGTGGGATTGCATCTGTTAGCAACAGTGCCGGCAGTGCATGCTGGCAGCCCAGAAAGCCAACCATATACTGGGATGCATCAAAAGAAGCGTGACCAGTAAGTTATGGGAGGTGATTCTCCACCTCTGCTCTGGTCTCGTGAGACCCCACCTGGAGTACTGTGGTGAGCTTTGGAGGCTTCAACGTAGAAAGGACATGGATCTGTTGGAATGGGTCCACTGGAGGGCTACGAAGATGATTAGAGAGCTGGAGCACCCCTCCTGTGAGGACAGGCTGAAAGAGCTGGGGCTGTTCAGCCTGGAGAAGAGAAGGCTCCGGGGAGACCTGACAGCAGCCTCCCAGTATCTGAAGGGAGCCTGCAGGAAAGCTGTAGAGGGACTCTTTGTCAGGAAGTGGAGTGATAGGACAAGGGGTAATTGTTTTAAATTGGAAGAAGGGAGATTTAGGTGAGATATTAGGAAGAAATTCTTTGCTGTGAGGGTGGTGAGGCACTGGAACAGGTTGCCTGGGGAGGTTGTGGCTGCCCCATCCCTGGAAGTGTTTAAGGCCAGGCTGGATGGGGCTTTGAACAACCTGTTCTGGTGGGAGGTGTCCCTGCCCATGGCAGGGGGGTTGGAACTCAACAATCTTGGAGGTCCCTTTCAACTCTAACCGTTCTGTGATATATAAGTGCTGGTCCTGAGAGAGAAGCAGACCAATTGCTGAGAAAACAATAAAGAAAAAAAATTGTTGGCAGTGTTAGTGAAATCGTTGTTGTATCATTTATGGTTACAGTGCTGAGTGAGGATGTGAGCAGGTGCTGAGGATGCAGAGCCTTTTGGGGTAGTTTTAGAAGATCTTGTAAGATGGGGGAAGCCAGCTCTGGTGCCATCTTATTCCTGCGACTGGTCTTTTGAGGGTATTTTTCTAGAGTGAACTGGCCCCTATGTCTGGCTCCCATTGGTGTTGTCTGGGAGGCAGCTAGGTGGAGTGATTGGGGAAAGGGTAAAAAAGTAGGCCAGGGAGTGGGCTAAAACTAGGCAGCATTGAAGTTGGGTATTTCATCTCCTTCTCTCCCAGGGGTCTGTTTTGCCTCTGTCCTCTAACAGATGCCACATCCAGCCTAGTGCTGCTGAGAAGCACGCTCAAATGCTGCTCCTTTGCTGAAGTGGCTGTGGGCCTGGGTGATGCTGGAGATTTATTTACAAGGGTGCCCAATATCCAAACAGTATTTTATGAATTTGCTGTTTGAGGAGTCTTGCAGGGCTGCACCTAATTCTGTCTTCAAAATAGCTTTGTTTCCAAAACCTGTGGTACACCTGCTGAAGTCTTTTTTTCGTTGAGATGCTGTTTTGGTGGAAGGGTGCTGGAACCATAGCTGATGCTTCAAGTTGTTACCTTTTGAATTCCACGTGGGTGGCACATCTGTCATGGCGGGATGGCTTTTCTTTGGTGAAGGATGGTCAGTTACAGCTTTTACCTTACTTCTAAACAGCAGAAGGCAGACCTTAAGCATAGATGTAAGGTAGGAAAATGCTGGAAGGTGCTTGTTACTGTCATGCTTTATTAAACAAAGAGATGGGTTCTGTGGTTCAGGTCTGATAAGTGGTCGAGATCTAACTGGAGAATAAAGGTCATGAGTATTTATTGCCTGTCCTTGTAATGATTTTATATTTCTTCCTTATGGCTTCTCTCATGATTCCTTAACCTTCAGCATCTTGTTATGTTCAAACATAGTAACTTTAAAAAAAAAATTAAAAAATCATGGTTTCTGCTTTTCATAAACGTTCCATGGAAACAAAGCTATTTCAAAGCTCTGCTGAATTGTGTGGGTAAAACTGAACTGGTACTGTAGGAGTAAGAGTTGAAGTGCTTGGTCTTTCATTTGTAATGTAAAACTTGAAATGGTTTTCAGTTATCAAATAATTGGCTATTGTAGTCAAATGTTTGCTTGACGGTTTTTTGTTTTACCATTTCTAATTTAGTTTGGGCAAATTAGTGTTTTCCATATATTACCCGCTTCTATTGCATAATAAGAATAAAAACTTTTTTCTCTTTTTCTCAGGCTTATAACAAAAAGAAAAAGGAAACATGGGGAGTTTGTATCTTTATTGTAGCAATTGATCTGGATGAAATGACATTCACTTTCACAGAGCTTCTGAAAAGTATAAACATAAGGTAAGTGAATTTAAGTGTGTGAATTTAGATTTCAGCAATTAACTAGTCAACATTTTTATTAAGAGGTTTTTTTAGAGCATTGTGAAACTTTGCATATCAGGCTAATTGACTTTAAAGTGAAGGTGGCTTAGGGGGATTCTGAATATTTTGTTGAACTAGAAGCATTACTATTATATTTTAATTGAGGGAGCAATGATACTTGTTTGATAAACTGCAGTTGGTTGTGATTGTATCACACAGCTGATTCTTGTTCTTGCTCAGCCTATGTCTTCATCAATTTAACTCGGTGTAAATTACACTTAAAATATTTTTTTTTTCTTCGCTTGTATCAAGATTTTCTATAAAACTTTTTTTTTTTTTTTTCAAAATTAGGCTTAGGCCAAATAAAGAAGTGGGGGAAAAAAAGGTGCTCTTCAAATAGTTTGCCAGCATGCTCCTCTTTTTCAGACATTTTAGTGCCAGTCTAAATCTTGTACTTTTGTATGTACTTTTTGCTAAGGGATTGTTATGGCTACATTGTATATTCACTAAGTTCATAATACAAAAATTAAAACTGTGGAACAATATCTGCTTTTAAGGTAAATTTAGGTGGCAACAGCAATAGCCGTACCCCTGTGTTAGGTTTGTCTAAGGAAAGGATTCCAGTGCTGTCTGCCTAATAACTGTGCTGTGCTTTGAAAGCATGTGCAGGAGCAGAGCATTCAGATGCTCTAGGGCAGGAGACAAAGGCAGAACGCTGGGCACATCATGGTGGTAACCTCAGTCTTGGGGTTAAATATCCTTTTCTTGGAAGTCATCAGTTACGATTAGACTTCTCCATGCTGCTCCTGCTTCGTATGGTCTCCCAGAGCAGCAGTCAGGTCCTATGTTTCGAATTAATCTCTTTGGTCTTGACTGAATTGGAACTGTGTGGATGAAATCTAATTGCATTTGTGTAGCGATGTTCAGTGTGTTCCACCTGACTACAGACCAACTTGTGCTGCAAACTGAAAGAGACTTTTTGCCTTGGGGTTTCAAGTAAGCTATTACTCTGTCAATTTTTATTTTAGCAATACTCAATTGCTTGTTAGCCCTGGGCTTTTTGTCAGCTACAAGGTCAATCTGGCAGAGATTTCTACCAGGCATCTTACCCTCTAGAGCCACACAGATATATTGGAAAGATTTTTCATTCCACAGGAAAAGAATTCTCAAATGAACTTCTGACTCTTCTTATGTTCTGTTTTTTAATCTGGCAAAGATCAAAAGATCTCTCAGAATCCTACATTCTGATGAAGGAGCAAAATATATTTGATATAGTTGAAATAGTTGAATATATTTGATAGCTTCCTCTTCCTTAATTTTAGTAATCTGGCCATTTTGGTAATGAATGAAACAACAAAATTACTTTCTTGATGGCCATAATATTACATGGATGAGTAGGGAAAACTTTAGTCCCCTGTGTAATAGTATTTCCAAAGGTGGGGGGTGTGCATCCTTGCCCCCAGTGCCTGTTGAAAGACTTGGACTTTCATATAATTTGATGCATTCATCTCAGTTTTCATTCTTAGGTCTCTCTTTAGCATGGATGGAGCAAAGGTTCATGTTCTTAGAGTAGTAAGAAGATTTCTGAAGTAGAACTTTTAGTTGGAACAGAAGAGTCAATATATCTGTGTCGGATGTTTGTGGTTTGTACTGGCAGAGCAAGGAAGAAAGATGTGTTTGGTTAACAAATTCTGACTTCCAAAGATAATACCTGTGCTAGCCAAGAAGATTCTTTCTGTAGTAGAGCCCATGTCGCGAAAGGCCTGTGCTACCTACTTGAGCAGTTTTCCTACATGTGGAAAATGTAAAGGTGGTATATGGGGCTCAAGCTAAGCAAGTCATTTTCCAAAGCAAGGTTCTCAGTCATTGCTAGTTGTAGTAAGAATATGTTGGAACTACAGTGAAATAAGGCGGTGGGGTTTGGTGAGGTTTTAAAAGAGCTATTGCGTAACTGCCATTCTGTTATGATCATCTGGCATCTTTTTCCCTTTTTTTCAGTGTATGCACATTTTTTCAGTTCCTGAAAGAGGTGGATGTTAACATGGATACTGTAAGCACTAAAGTTGATAGCACTGTATCAAGGCTGAAAAAGAAATATGATGTATTACTTGCACTATACCACAAGTTTGAAAGGTAGGGTTTTTTTCATTTGAAATTATGAATTCTTTGTCTGCCAACATTTAAGTATTTAGAGTTTTCAAGCCGTGTGTTAGAAGAGCCCGTTTAAACCCTGTGTGCTAATATTTACAAAAGAGTGAAATGGAACTGTTTACATGCATTGAATAAACACATCTTACATTTTACTCCCTAACTATTACAATGCTTTGTTAAACAATCCCCGTGTTGCCGTACAAACAATAGTAAGAGCAGCACGACAAGCGGTTGCTAGTCCCCTTGTTAATCTTTTTACAAATACAAGGATTAGTTCATGTTTACTATCTATCTACTATCTTTTTTTTTTTTTTTTCGTTTAAGGGACTTTTCCTTTCTACATGCCCACCCTGCCCCAAATCTTGATCTAAGAATTTCTTTCTGGAGAGAAAAAAGCATGAATAAGGTAGTTGGTCTCTCCCAGATCTGGAACTGAAGGCTATTTGTTCCAGCGTCTAGGGATGTTGTGGAGCCTGCTGTGTTAGCAGTTCTCACTTGTCATCAAGGTAAACCACTTCTTGAGTGGTTTAGCTGACCATACAGGGAAAGTCAAGGGACATTCTCCTGCGGGATAAATTGAGTGTGATTATGGCAGAATGCTAAGAGGTTTCTGTGTATAACTTGAAAATCAGCAGATTCTCAAATGGAAGCTTTTTTTGGGTTGCTGTTACTCCGAGGTGGTAAGCTGCTACACTCCGTGCTTTAACATGAAGACAGAGATGATAAAAGCTTTAGATCATCTTATAGGCTAATGTGTGCTAGCATTGGCAAGATCTGGTATCCTCTGAGTAAGTTTTTAATCAGTCTGTGAAGTTCTCTGTAGCATGTACAAATAGAATAATGTTATTAAACATTGATGCATCATTCCATGATGCTCCTATTACTCCATCCCTTTGCTTCAGAGCACTGTGGTATTTTTTGGCTACAGGAATTTGAGTTGCTGTAACATTTTGCCTCCCAAACCACAAAAGGCTCTCAAATACCACTTCAGTGAGGCTTGAAAGGAGTAGCAGGTCGCCTCTTGGTAGTTCATAGAATCAAAGCACAAATGTGGTGTAAGTTTTATTTGTCGTTTTGAAGTTCAACCGATCACACTGTTATTCTGGGTAATACAGCATTTTGGTAAAGTTTATAGTTGTCTTAAAGCTGTAAAGTTCTATGAAGGTTGTAAATAATCTGGTTTTACTCATTGCAAGTCTTCTCTGGACTATAAAAGTGTCATTGCAGATTTACACAGGTGTGTTTTGGTTTTTGTCCTTCCTCTAACTCGTCTTTACCTGCTTACTTTTTCAAAACTTGAATTGCAGTAATTTTTTTTTTTTTTTTGAACAGAAGGATTTGAAATGTGTGAGTTTCCCCTGTTATCTTTTTGAATAAACTGAATTTATGTCTTGAAATGACATGTACATAGAATAATTAGGAAGAAACATATTGCAAGGCTTGCAATGGCACTGCAGAAACAATAAGTATTTTTTAAATGCCCTTTTATTGAGTGTTCTCTGCAGCTGTAGTGCAAGCTTTGCTGTGTTTTACAAACCACTGAATAACAGTGTACATACAAATCCTGTCTTTCTGGAAGAAAACAATAACAAATTTTATTTTATCATATTTATATTGTTCTGCTATGCAAACTTGGACATAACTGTGTAAGCAACAGCATGATTTGAGCTCTGGCAGGGCTTTAGTTGGTCTGTTGTTTATCTGTTTTCCAAGAGTCAGTGTTTTTTTTCCAGTTACAATAATATTTTGTGAAGTGGTGTATTTTTTACTACATTGATTTCAAAGATGTTACACAGTTTGCTTTCAGAAAATTGTTTAAAAATAAGATTTTATTTTTATTTTCTAGGACTTGTGGCCTTATTTATGTGGAACAACCTAGTAGTGAGTAAGTTTGACTTTCCTGAATTGTATTTGTCAAGATAAGATGTAAAATGTGTCAGAATTTTATTTTTTAGCCCATTAAGATTGCCCTAAGTCATAGTATGTCATGTGTTTAATTTAGATTAAGTGGGAAATTTGACTTTCAATGAGAAAGAGAGATGATGAAAGCCTCAGAAGTGATATATATGTATTTGATCACTTCCTCCATGAAGGATCACCATCCAATGGCGGGTGTCTCAGCATGGTGGAAACAAGCATTTGGAGAGTGAGCTTTCTAATCATAGCAACAAATGAATGGATGAAAAGCTGCCTTAGCAACTCCCAAATGAGCTTGAGTTCATGCTGTGACTGGAGAATAGGGCATTAGTCAAAGACACAAGAGAGAAAACAGCTCATAGCAGTTGAGTGAATTATCCACATTCACATTCTTTTCCAAAGATGAGATGATACAGGTATTTCCTGATTCTTGAAAGGCTTTACAAAGACTTAGTTTTTTCAAACGTGTAGTCATAATTACATAGGGAATAGAATGAGATAGTTAATAAACTGAACTATACAGAAAATGTTTCATGTTGTCTTAAAGTCTTCCATGGACTGAAGCATGTTTTCAGAAGCTATACTTTGAATTGTTACAGAACTGTTAATGAAAAAATTTAATTTTATGTCTCTACAGGATTTCTACTGAACTCAGTTCTGTATTAGTCCTAAGAAATTGCTGGATTACTTTTTTGCTGGCAAAAGGTGAGTTTTGATTAAAAGACAGTTATTTCAGTGAATATTCTTGAAGTAAGTTTCTACGTTTGTTTTATGTGTCCAGTATGAGACTGGCATCTGCATTACAGATGTCCATAGTACAAGCCCAGACTGCTTTGATTGTACGGCTTTTGTAACTACTCAGTAATATTTATTTGTATACAATTTGGCTATTCTTTTAACTTTTATTACTTGCTTTGTATATAAATATATTTTTCAAGCTTTATAAGTTGTTTTTTGGTTACTGGCTTTTATTTTTCACTTTGAAGGATGCCGTTCTGTATTTAAGTTTATTCTGAGGTGCTTTATAATCTGCCAGTATTATAATAATGGGTGATCACCTGAAAAGACTTGCAGAATTTTTTAACAGATTTTATATATAAATACATAAATATTATAATAATAACATATTACTTAAATTATGCATACTACAGCTCTTCCTTGAGTTAAAGCTGAGCGATAAAACAATTATAGTAGTACTTGAAGTCCTGTCTTGCCTTACTCCTACAAAAAGGAATGGATCATCTATCTTAATGAACACTTCTAGGAGCAGGGTATCCACAGCTTCCCTGGGCCACACTCCACATTCACAGTAAAGAATTTCTTCCTAATATATAATCTAAATTTCCCTTCTGTTAGTTTAAAACCGTTACCCTATGTCCTGTCACTACATTCCTTGATTAAGAGTCCCTATCCGTCTTTCCTGTAGACCCCCTTCAGGTATTGGAAGGCTGCTATAAGGTCTCCCTGGAGCCTTCTCTTCTCCAGGCTGAACAGCCCTAACTCCTTCAGTCCTCTCTGATCATCTCTGTGGCCCTCCTCTGGACCCACTTTAACAGGTCCATGCCCTTATGTTGCTGACCCCAGAGCTGGATGCAGTACTCAATATAAAATTAATAGCTTTTAAAGAACACTGTCATCCTGTATGATGCTTTCTGAATTCTAATTGTAGTGTTTTATTAAATGAACTTCCAATTCTTATTTTTTTCAAAATTACTTATAAAATTAAGTCCAACATCTCACAAAGGTTTGTTTTCTTTTTGACTGTTTAAAATGTTTACAGGTAAAGTGTTGCAAGTGGAAGATGACCTGGTGATTTCTTTCCAGTTGTTGCTGTGTGTCTTAGATTATTTTATCAAACTGTCACATCCTGCTATGCTCAAGGAACCATACAGTAAGAATTTTTTGGTTTTGTTCACTAAAGCAGAAAGTAAATTGGTTACATTTCTATTAATGTCATGCTAACATTCATAATTAACATAATAAAATTTCGTAATCTTATTAAAATTGATTTTTTTGATGTTTTAGTTCAATTTGGGCAATAGTGAGCTTGAATTGAATTACCTGAATGTGGCGGTGAATCAATGTATTTAGTATAATTCTTTATTTTATTTTTTTTTCCTATTGCTGCTGTCCTTTTGCTATGTCCTCTGCCCATACAAGTCATTTAGGGGCTTGTTAAACCAGCAGTTTTACGTTGGTAAATGAATTCAGGTTCTGGGTAGATAATGACTGAAAACTATTACTAGGTTTGCTTTGACTTACAAAAGGAAAAGATGGTGCTATGACTCTTATTTCAATGACATTTAACAGTATGATGACAGCAGAAATGCACAGGGTACTGAACTATACAGACACTCAAAAGACATTTAAAAGAAATACAAGGTGGATAGAAAAGCTTATTGCCGTGGTAGTGCAAATAAAGTGGTAGAGGTAAAATATAGATAGGTTTGCTTTCTTTACATCCTCTTTGTTACTAGTGAGTATCTCTATTTTAAGTAAAAATATAATGGGTCTGCACTATAGCAACTTCTGTTCAGCAGTAACACTTTGTACATTCAGTTTTTATGTCTAAAACCTGGAAAATGGCTGTAAAAAGGCAGGGAAAGTAAGCATTTATGGTAACTTTCAAAGATAGTATTCTATTTTTGTTAAATATTTTCTTCTGCAAACTAGGGAATTGATATATATTAAAGCATTTGGAGACACAGTGTGCAGACAATGATTTTTGGATACTGTTTATCCTCTGTTGGGTTTGACCATGACACTAATATTCATAGCCTAAATCTACTTGCTTTATTTCTGTTTCACAACTAAATATCCACTTGAGTTGTTATGTCATAGAATAGACATAGAATATTCAACATAGACATAGAATATTCAATAGAATAGACAGTGAATAATACATTATTCACTGTTTGTTCTTTAAACTCCATGTTTTGGAGGTTATTTATTTGGCCTTGTAATTATTTGTCACAGGTAAGGACAAGCAACTTTGCTTTTATTCTGTTGCCAACACAAATTAAAGGTGGGAAAGGATAGGCTTTGTGGCAGATAAATCCTTGCCCTTCTGCAGTACTACTATTTTGAATTTAAATTTGTCCTTCATAGTAGGACAGACAGATGCTACTGCCCGTTTCAGATGTTATACAGCAGATCTTTTTCAAAGAACACCAAATTGAAACTACCTGGTTTTGAACTCTGTGTTTGCACTGATTTATTTTTTCTTTAGTGAAACAGTGAAGACAAGGATCTTATTACTAGAAGCAGTTTGATTCTGTGTGTTGTATCTTGACAAGAAATGCTTCCCCTTCAGACTAAATTACAAATACAGGGTATTGCTGTCGTACGTGTAAAGCATTTAAATTTCTAACTTAAAGCTGTGTGATATGGGCAGATGCTGTATAAACTGTCAAACGGCCCTTCATTCTTTTAGCAAATAACACAACGTATTGTTCAAATCCTTGTGACTAAGAGGCTTCACATTGTGCTAAATGATGTCAAGCTTTATGATCTAAGGCTGAGTGGATTAAGGTGCAGCTACCCAAGCAATGTAGCTTGTCAGATTTTCTGAGAACAGTTATCAAATACAAAGTTACAGATGAGAACAGCATACTGATCAGAGTGTCAGTTTTAAACCATCAATATTTAATGATATTAAGGATGCTATTGATATAGTTCACCTGTTTCAAGCTGACAATATCTACTTTGATCTTAACAAAATAAAATATTTTTACCTCACTGCATTAAGGGGTTTTGATTTCCTCTTCAAGGTGAACTTGGTTTGTTCCTACTTGTTTGCCAGGGGGTATTTGAGGAACAGAGGAATCCCCGGCAGAACTGTATTCCAGGTTCCCACTAGCACATAAGTTGTGCATTGATTTTGTTAACCTTCAGACATGTAGAATGAAGTTACTCTTTCAGATCCTTGTTTTACACTTCTGTAAAAATAGAAAAAATAGTTATGTGTGAAAATATAAGGCTTTCCTAAGTTTGCAAAGCAGCTGCTTATTCAAAGCTGTGGAGAAAGAGTGCTATTACATTGTGTTGAATAGTTTCTTAAAATGTCAAAAACTGATAAAGGTATTAAGAAATTAGTTTTCTTTCTGTATAGGTTTTCTGTAGTGAAGGTTTATTACCCAGCTGGACAAATGAAAAGGGAAATACTTAAGAGGACCTGAAAAGTCACATAAATATTTAAACCTCTTCTCTCTTAAGATGACTCTAACCTCGTGATGGTTCTGACTGTCTTTCCAGAGTCTGCTGTGACTGCAGTGACTGTTAATGGTTCAGCTCGAACTCCAAGAAGAGGTCAGAACAGGAGTACACGTACTTCAAAGCAAATTGATACCGATACAAAAGTTATTGAAGTCCTTTGTAAAGAGCATGATTGTAATTTAGAGGAGGTAATGCCTGTGTTTGAAGTCTGCTAGATCTTGCTGCTAAACCCCATCTGGAATATGTGGGGTGGTTTTTTTTTGGTTTTTTTTGATGGTCTTTTTAAACCTCAATACTTGTGCTTGCTTAACTGTTCTCTCAAGTTCAGTAGGGAAGGTATTCTACTATTCTGTAATTTCTCTAGTAAGTAGTTTAAAACAAAACAAAAAAACTCACCCCAAACCAGCCCTCTGATATGGGAAACTTATCTCTGAAGAAAGCGGTAGTAAGTTATAGACCGATCACAGCATTGTAGCAGGTGGTCCCAGGGCTGCTCTGATGGGCTTTCACAGCTGCAGCCCATGATAAGAAGATGTATAGAACAAGCACATTGCTTCTGTGTGGGATTTTAAAGACCCTGTTCCCCTTTTCCTTTGCTGACAAATCTGTTCCTGTGTAAAAGGGACTGATCTATGAATATCCAAGCGGATGATGGAAGCAGAAATACTAGAGGGCTGGGAGGAGTGCAGTTCTTTCCCAGTTTAGTCATGTAATGTTCCAGCAATGGGTTATGTGCTGCATGCTTACATATCACTATGCTTTGGATATGTAAATGATTTCATTTTTGCTTTATTGAAAACAAAACACAGTGCATTACAAAAGTGTCTCGTTTAGTTTGTTGATTTAAATACATGAAAACAGCGTATGCATCGCTGCCTCTTTTCATTGCTAATGTTGTGCTTTCTTTTTTTTTTTTTTTTTTAGGTCAAAAATGTGTATTTCACAAGCTTTATTCCTTTCTTGAATTCTCTTGGTGTTGTAGCTTCAAATGGTCTACCAGAGGTAATTGGAGGAATTAAAAATAGTTCAACAATAGCGCTTTACTTCATGCTAAATTGCTTAAGATTCTCTTTACACATTGATGGGATTCTAATAGGTTCTTCTAAAATCATCTAGCAAAATGCATTGTTTTTCAGGAATGTAGCATAGCAGGGATTCTGGTACTCGTGGGATATATTCAGTTTTTACATTTGAATTTAATAAATTACATGCCTGAGGCTGAACCAGTGCTTTTGCTCAAAGCAAAACATGACATAGGAGTTACATGTCCATGATCTTGGTGAAGCCATTAATCTAATATATAGCTATTACAGTATCAGGTCTCTGAAGTTAGTCTATAAATACATACAGTCTTAAATTACATACCTTAATTTAAATATAATTGAGACATGTTACTGTACTCATCTTGCAGAGGAAGATCCAAAAGATTAGGCTCAGTTTCACAACTGGTAGAGTTTGGACTGCTGTGTCCATGCAGAATTATAGTCATGGGTTTGGTTTAGAAGATCTGATACAAGAACTTAAGAAGAGTGCAGCTTTGGTCCTTTGGAATCCAATGGACATATTTCTTCCAGTAATCAAATTGCTAAGAGACTTTCTCTTACTAAAAGCGAAATACCTTCCAGAAAAGGACAGAGAAGAAAGTGAGTCCCATCAGAGATCAAGGAGGGGGTTACAGCAACACAGACTTACCATGGAGATGAATTATTTCATTCATGATGTAGAAGGGGAAAAACAAATTGTTGTTCTTGACACAGATATTTATCACTACTTGAAGTACTTTTATCCTAGGACTTTCCTAGGAAATAGTAGTGCTGTAATTTCGAACATTACCGATGGTGATATAACTGCGATATATATTGAGAATGCTGGAAGTAGGTCTGAACAGGTATCAAGAGTCAAAGAGAAAATTGAAAATCACTCTCTAAAACTCCATAATGTATTATGTAAAGAAAGGATCTACTTTGGGAGCAAAGTGGAAATAAAAAGCAAAGATACAAAGGAGTGTGTGAAAGTCTAAAACGCCATCACCCCCCTTAAGGGTGATTCCTTATGATACTCATATTGATATTATAGGAAATTCTTCTGAGATTTTTGAATTTATAAAGGCAGTGAGCAATAAGATTCAGATATGAAGTTAGTCGTCATGCTTTTTACATATTGTGCTTCTCATACAGATCGTTCTGATCGTTTGCTTAGTGACATGGTTTAGTGATGGTTTTTTATCAGACTTAGGTTGATGGTTGGATTAGATGATCTTAAAGGTCCCTTCCAACCTAGACAATTCTGTGATCTTCCTGAGCTGCAGCTGGGATGCAGCAGACTAGCTCTATGCAATGGCATGCAAGAGTGCGCCATAGTAGGTGACTTCTTGCAATGTATTTACATCCATCGTTCTCGAAAGAGTAGGTTTAGCTGTGTGTCACCAATAGATGTGGTAGCCTAAAAATAAGCGGCTCTGAAGCTTGTCAGAGTTGAAGGTCTGCTAGATTCAGCCAAGTCTATGTTCTCTTCAGTTTCACAGTGTGGTGTGTGGGGGACAAAATACAAGACCCGCTAAAGACCTTAATCTCTTCCAGAATGAATTTTAGCACATCAGTAGTCTGTTTAGACTTTTTAATATATGGGTGTATGTAGTTGGGAAGCCCTAATGATCTTCCAGGCAAAAGTCATTATACAGCTTTGTTCTCAAATCAATGAAGGTTCGTTCTCATCCAAGGCTCCTCAATTCAAGTATAATATCAGAATTACCAGTGTAAGACTTTGCTGGTGAAAATTGTATGAAGCGATGCATTTGAAGGAAAAACCAGTCACACAGTCCTTGCTCCTGAAATTTGAGTGCCTGAGGGCATATTTATAAAAACAAAGTAGAAAGTTACAGCTATATTTTGGAGTTAGCCAGTTCATATATGTAATTCAGCTAACCATCGGTCATACCTGAGATCATCAGGACAGTAGCTAGTAATACGGGACATTTAAGTTGACTTTAGTTTTCATAAAACAACACTGAGCTTTCAATAAATTGTAACGTTGTTCAGAAATAAGAAGAACTTTTGAGGCATACTGTTGATCTATCATTTGTCTTCACTGTTTGGTGGTCAGGCTTTATGAACTGAACAGGTCAATTCAGAACTTCTTATTTTTGGCTGAAGATTTCTTTCCAGTTAGCTCAGTGCAGCCGTTTTGTTTAAGAGCTGCTGTTTTTTGCAGTGAGAATCTGAATTTCCTAGAAGTTGATGAAAAATTGAAGTATTGTAGATAAAAAGAACGTATAAGCCATTAGGAACATTACAAACTTTTAAAATGAAACAAATGAAGTGGTATTGGGAATCTAAAGATAGTCTTTAATAGTCCTAATTTCAAAAACCTAACCATGAGATCAGTTTGGAGCAAATTAATTTTGTGAAGATAAAGGAGAGATTGATTTGCAGGTCTGTGCCTTCTACTTCAGCTATTTTTAGCTCCTTTACAGTGTCAGGACCTACATTTCTTCAGTAAAGTCTCATGATCTTGGATTGTTTTCTCTTCTAAAAGATTGTCTTTGTTTGCATGCGGTAATGATAATTTTCCTCTGGGTATGTTTCAGCTATTTGTATAAGAAGTGACTTTGTGAGCTCCAAGGTCATTCTCTTAGCAATTCAGTATTGTATTCATGAGGTAGGACTAGCTTATGTTATTCAGTAACTTGTCAAACTTGTTCTTATAAAATAAAGGGTTTTTTCAATGTTTTTTTGAGGTTGAGGTTCTCTCAAAACAGTATGACGAGCTCTATCACAACAACAAAGATATAGATGCAAGATTATTTCTGGATCACGATGAAACTCTGCAGCCTGATGTCATAGCATGGTAATATTTCCATTTACTGCTTTCATTTTATAATGGAAAATGTGAACTTGGGTTGATTTCTTCCTTTGTCCCCCTGCTGTGTGTTCTAAATGGAGATCTGTGTATCCTGTTGATCTTCTAGGTTTGTAGTTCAGCCAAGATGTTTCTGATAACCCCAACCGTGCCTCATGTTATAGCTTAAATGGTTACAAAACGTATGACTGTGACTCTGCCTAAAATGATTTGGAAGTTCTACTTTAATTCTTATTCTGTGCAAGGCCTTGTCTTCCAGGGGCAGCTGAGGGATCCAGGGGAAATGAGTAGGAGGATGAGGCCATGTCATGCTAGTTGATTAGATATGTCCAAGGCAGTGTTAGTGGCTCTGGGGTCAGTTGGGAATAGCTTGGGTCCTCACTGTCCAGATCCTCCTTCCTAAAACCAGATGGTGACATTTGGAAGCTGCCTTCTGGGAGTGGTTCTCAGGTTCTGATTTCTAACCTGTACCCTCAAATTGTTTGGGGAGTGGTGGTTTGTGCAGGACAGAAATGTACCATGGATGGTTTGGCAGAGAATACTGGTGCCCAGCCACATTCCCTGTTGTTGTTCAGTGATACGGGTGTCATGGGCCTGCTGGAGCGAATCTGGAGGAAGACCGCAAAAAATATGAGAGTGTTGGAGCACCTCTCCTATGAGGACAGGCTGAGAGAGTTGGAGTTCAACCTGGAGAAGAGAAGGCTCCGGGGAGTCCTTATTGTGGCCTTTCAGTTCTTAAAGGGGGCCTAAAGGAAATCAGGGGACAAACTTTTTGAGAGGGCCTATTGCAACATGACAAGGGATAATGGTCTTAAACTACAAGAGTGTAGATTAGACTAGCTAGAGGGAAGAGATTTTTTTATGGTTAGTGGTAAAACACTGGCACAGGTTGCCCAAAGAGATGGCAGATGCCCCATCCCTGAAAACATTCAAGGTCAAATTGGACGAGGCTCTGGGCAGCCCGATTTAGTTGAAGACGTCCCTGCTTACTGTAGGGGGGGTTGGACTAGCTGATCTTTAAAGGTCCCCTCCAACCCAAACTAATCTATGATTCTGTTTGACTTTGTTTTGTTTTTTTCTAAAGTCATATATTTAAATTCAAGCAGTTCCTGACAATTCAACATTTTCATAACTTGATGGGAGCTCACAATGTGAATTTTTGACTTCATCTCTGCTAGAAAAATACATTAATTTAAAACTGGATTAAAGTGGAGCTAATACGAACTGTATCTAGAAATTAAGCTGTTTAGAACTAGAATTCTAGAAAAAATGGAAAGAACTTTTGAAGTCATCTATTCCAACATTCTGATCAAAGCAGATCTACTTGGGAATTTAGTTACATTTTTCTAACAACTGGAGTGGTTGGCCATCTAGATCTTCTAAAAAAACCTGTTCCATGGTTTTCTCTTTAGATTAATAAAGCTTTGTAGAAAATACTCCTTTTTTAAAAAAATGATATTTTTGCTTCATGACTTTGTTTTCCATTTCTCTAGCTCACAGTTGGAGAGGACACCAGTAAAAAACAATCCAGATGAGGAACTTAATCATATACTTCCACAGACTCCTGTTCGGTATGAATTTTTCTTTTAAGCTGTGTTCTTTTTTTTTTATATCCTAACTAGGAATGTTTATCTTTAGAGTAATTGTTTTAATTTTGAAGCAACTGTTGGGTTTTTTGTTTTGCTTTGGTTGGTTCCCCCCCCATAAAACAGACTAATTCAAATGAACCGAGAGCATGTACTGAGGGGTGCTGAATGCCCTCAGTTCCTGGTGAAGTTGTTGGAAAACAGAAAGCTTTTTTACCAAGTTGTCTGTGAATTCCAAGGTATCTGTAAAATAGATTAATGTATTATTTCTTGTGAGATGCAACTTTGCACTTTGCACTTCCGTGGTATACTTCCATCTTCCTTTCCCATCTTTACTCTAGCTCTGTGTCTCCTGGCTTCCTTTCCTGACACCTAATTGTATACACACACACATTTCTTCTCCCGTATTTTTCTTCTTAGCATTTTTTTTTCTGTATGAGAATATTAATATTTAAGAATACTAACATTATTTTTTTCCCCCTTGTATTAGCAGAAGATTAACATTTTGGACTGCCAACATATTTTGGTCTATTGGGAAAATGGACAGATATGATAGAAATGTGTTACTAGTTGGAGAGTGATCTACAGCAAAATGCAGTTCCTGATACGGAGTTCTTACTACAGTAAAGGAGTACCAGGTTTCTGCACTGCTAAAATTTTGAAATGTGCTAAACCAACTTTGATCTTGAGAGGATGTCTAGTGAGATATTTAGTTTCTCTCCATCCACACTTGGGCTTTTCTGTGTTTTCCAAAACTCGTACCGTTTAAGACAGTTCAAGGGAAGACTAATTCACCAGCAGTGATTTGGCCTGTGGTAACTGTTTTTCATAAAGCCACAGAACTGTCACTAGATGGCAGTAAAACTTTAAGCATCATCATGGAGTGGGAAGCATATCACTAACTGTCCCTGAATTAAGCAGAGCAGTTTACAGGTTATGTTGAAAGCACTGCACTTTCTACTTTTAATCTTCTCTTAAGATTTTCTTTCTGGACTTAGATGCTCATGATCTGCTGTAAAACCCCCCTGAAATTGGTGAGAATCTAATTAATTTCATCAGTGGATTTGTATCTGGTCATTTATATAGAAAGCAGTAGATAAAATGGGTGTAAGTACTGGTTCAGAACATAATGTGAATGGGTTGTGTGTTTTCATTTTAGTTTTTTTCCACTGTCCTTAAGCTTTTTCTGATCACTAGTAGAGTTTTGGCAGAAGTGATTTTACCAAAACCTTCTAAAAAGTAGACTAAAGAAAAATGCTTGTTTGCACTATTACAGTTGTAATTATTGAACGTATTTTTCTTTTCTCCATTTATTTTCTCAGTGATATGAGCCAAGTTGAGGTTAAATAGCACAGAAATTTAAAACAAAGAAATCCCCACCAAAACCCGCAACAACAAATTCAGAAAGTTTGTTTTCTTATGTTTGCCATGTTTTAAATTATCTTACTACACTTGCGAACAGGTGACTTGGAAAATAAAGACTGTCTTTGTTCACCAGTCTTTTGTATCATTTTTGTACAGAAGCCAGAAGTTTTTTTATTAGGGAGTTGCTTGATTTAATGGAATATTTTCAGATACAAGGATTGCAATTCCACCATTTTATTGCTTTTAAAATTGTTTGTTGATGTTTATTGCTTAATTTCTGTTCTTTTGTTTATTTATTGTGAGTTGCAGTTATCAAATCTACTTATTAGAATAAATTAGATTATTAGAATTCACAATGATTAACACAGTGCAACAGTTTTTCCCAGCAGTTTGTTGATAACTGGGGTGAGACCTAAAATAATACATTTTTTGTTTTTTGTAGAATTGCTGTTCAGTTTCTGGAAACTGTTGAGCCAATGTTAATACTTGTTATGCATTTTACTGTATTTTTCCAGAGCTGCAATGAATAACATCCAGCAGTTGATTATGGTTTTAAACTCAGCAACTGATAAACCATCAGATACTCTCATCAAGTATTTCAATGTAAGTGACTAGAAGGAAGGTTTGTGAAAGAATCTTGGAATTAACACTCACATAAAATATACCGTTGTAGATCTCATGCACATGTTTTGGGGAACTCCTTCATTAAACAACCGTTTTTTGAGGCAGCACATTTTAATTGGGATGGTTTAAATGCAATTATTCATTTTAGAAAGCACTTCTATCTAGCTGATGTATACTGAAACTTTTTAAGTTCTTAAGTCTCTTTGTTACTGTGTTAAATATTAAGATTTATTTACGTATGTATCAGATGAAAAAGAAGGGGATATAAATGGGAGATGAAGAGAAGGTGGATGTACTCAAAGGATCTTATGTTCACATTCAGCAACTTAAGCACATTTCTAACTTGAAAGATGTTAACGCTGATGTTACTGCTCACATGTTAGTTGCAGTTACTTGTATGTGAGACATGAGGTTGTAGTTACTGCAAAATGTTGAATGTATACAATGATTCTGTCTTGTTTCTTAAATATTCCACTTCTGTTTATGTTGATGGGTTGATTGAGAGACGTTACGAAGTGAAGCAGGACTAGTGGGATTAAATCATCAAAATATTTTTTAAATAAAATGTCCTTTCTTTGCCTTTCTTCCCCTACCCTGTACTTTATTAGAATTGCACAGTGAACCCTAAGGATAGTATCCTGAGAAGAGTGGAAACTCTTGGCCACATCTTCAAAAAGAAATTTGCTGAAGCAGTTGGGCAGGGATGTGCTGAAATTGGCTCACAGGTAACTAGCATTTTCCTTGAGTCATTTGAATTCTGTTGATAGTAGCTAATAGTGAGACCTGACTTACTGACTGTTCTCCTTCAGCACAAATCAATAGTGGTAAAAAAAAAAAAGCTCTTCAACTTGAGGAATGGGCAGGTATTTTTTTCTAAAGCGCTGTAAAGATAATTTCCAACAAAGTATTCTTGATATATAAGGAGCAGTAGAATCACGGAATTGTCATGGCTGGAAAGGACCTCTGAGATCACTGAGTCCAGTCATACACAAAACCACAACCCACACCCTACAATCTTGGCCGCTAGAGCATGCCATGAAGTGCCACATCTACATATTTCTTAAATACCTCCAGGGATGGTGACTCCACCACCTCCCTGGGCAGACCGTTCCAGTGCCTGACCACCCTCTCAGTGAAGTAATTCTTCCTACTATCCAGTCTAAACTTCCCCTGTTGCCACTTCAGACCATTTCCTCTGGTCCTGTCGTTATTCACTTGGGAGAAGAAGCCAACATCCACCTGTCTACAACTTCCTTTCAGGTAGCTATAGAGGGCAGTGACGTCTCCCCTCAGTCTCCTCCAAACTAAACATGCCCAGTTCCCTCAGCCTCTCCTCATAGGGCTTGTTCTCTAGACCCCTCACCAGCTTGGTGGTTCTCCTCTGGACGTGTTCCAGCACTTCAGTGTCTTTCTTGTAGTGAGAGGCCCAGAAGTGAACATAGTACTCGAGGTTAGGCCTCACCAGTGCCAAGGTCAGAGGCACCATCACTTCCGTACTCCTCCTGGCCACGCTATTCCTGATACAGGCCAGGATGCTAGGATCTGGGTGGAAATATGTTGGAAATACTTTAATGAAGAATGCGGAAATTTCTGGGCAAAAATACATTTAGTGAAGTGTATATTTGCATTTATTAAGGTAACAGCCTAAAACTGCAAAAGGTGACTCACTTCTGAGTAGGACAGCTGTGCTTTCAACAAGGATTTTTGAAAATAAATACAACTGAGTTTGTACTTAACAGCCTCCTGTCTGTCAGCCCTACTTTTTGTCTTATTAGCTATGAATCATAACACATAACATAAACACTTGATAAGGTCTTCATGTGGTTGGGGTAGTTCTGAACCTAGTAACCTTTGAGGCCTCTTCACTGCTATTGGGAAATGGAGCTGGGGACAATGACTTCTTTGTGGTGGCTCTTCCAAAAAACGGAAATGTTCTGAATTGTTAAAACCCAAGAGTCTGCCTGTTGTAACCTGTTAAAACTTCTTGTAATATTCTTCAATTTCTTCCTTTTGACAGAGATACAAACTCGGAGTGCGTCTATATTACAGAGTAATGGAGTCTATGCTTAAGTCGGTAAGTTTAGTACTGGTAGCTAGTACTGACATTACATTTACAAAGACAAAGAATATTCACAATTTTGGTTTGATTTATGTATTTCAGGAGGAAGAGCGCCTCTCAGTGCAGAATTTCAGGTATGTGCCCCTAACTTGTTATTGAAGTCCACTCTTTTAGTGCTAGGACAAGCATTAATTACTTCCTTTCTCCTTAGCAAACTTCTGAATGATAACATCTTCCACACATCTCTCCTGGCATGTGCTGTTGAAGTTGTCATGGCTACATATGGCAGTAAGTTAAATCTAAAGTCCTAAATAGCATTGCTACTTATTGATAATTACTGCTATTTGTTCTAATACATAAAATGCAAAAAAAAAAAAATTCTCACTGAAATTTCTGAACTAGTAATGATTCAATAAATATGAAAAGGAAATGACATCAGAAGTGAAAGAATGTAGTGCTCCTGATAATTTTAGTCCATTTTCCCTGCAGGAAATGCTTCACAAAGTGATGGTACCAGCACTGAAACAGACTTATCTTTCCCATGGATTCTAAGTGTTTTTGATTTAAAAGCTTTTGACTTCTACAAGGTGATTGAGAGCTTTATTAAAGCGGAGCCAAGCCTAACAAGGGAAATGATAAAGCATCTGGAACGCTGTGAACATCGAATTATGGAGTCTCTTGCTTGGCAATCTGTAAGTAATGCTTTAAAGTAGTATTTGCCCTTGTGTAATATGTCTATCCCGAAGAGGGAAATCACACCCAACTCTATGAAATAAGTTGTGGTCTTGCTGAGATTTATTTCTAGCAAAATAAATTACAAGAGCAAAACGAGATTAGTTTTGGCATGTCTTCAGGTTTTGAGAAACAGGAGTATATCAGAGGAAGAAGTTGACACAGCTCTGCTGATTTATGTGATTGTAAGCCAACATCATCTTACTAGTCTGGCATGAATCTTAAGGGTAATACCCTTAAACAGTATTTTAGTGCCAAAGACAAGGCAATAAATTCCATACTTTTATTTGGAAGTTAATTTTTATCCAGTTGCTATTCCCACTTGGCAGTAGGGCCTTAGTTCTGTGTATCTGATGTACTTGTTAATGGTACTTAAAATATTGATTCTCATTGTTCTTTGTGCTTCAGTCACTTTGGTATTTTTGGATGCCAAGAAAATAAAATGCTGGGAGGTTGGGCTGGGGTTTTTTGGGGCTGGATCTCAGTAAATCAAACATTGTTTCTTTATATTGTATTTTACTTATAAACCAGAAATATGTTATTAATGCCACAAAACAGGAGACTATAAAGTCTGCTAATTTTGAGCAGAGACTTAAAGTGGCTGTTTAAGAACCCATCCTCTATCTTACAGTTCCGAGAAGCACAAAAAACACGGCATGCCATAGCTAATGGGATAGTCTAATCATGAAGCAAGTTTTCTTGTTGGGGTAATCTTTGCTTGATTTGTGTATGACTTCAAAGTGATAAACCAACAATTTTCTAGTATGGGTGATATTTTACCAGACTCTGGGGTTATTCTCCTGGATTTGGGGAACACTGTGCCTGAGCAGCGACAGCCCCATCCATGTTTAGGTTTCTCACTCAGGAGAAGAACACAGACCCTAAGGGTGGATGGAAGTAGTTGCCGTGCTTCAGACTGAGTCTGGTGGACCACTGTGCCAGCCAGCCCTTGCCACTTGATTTTCTTTGTCAACACACACAATGTGTGTGTTGACATCAGGCCCTGAATGTGCCCTGTTATGAAGGTGACCTTTCCCCTGGGGGAGCTGGGAGTTCTGTATCCAGCTCCACACTCATCACATCGGTACTCTGTGCCCCACGATTTCTGTTGCTGTGCTATAGCTGCTCTACCAGAGTTTAAATTTTTCCCTCTGTAATGTTTGTTGTTCTGGGAAATATATGTGGCCTTTCCATTGCTCCATGAATTTCTTTGTGGTTTTGCTGTTCTTTGGATAAGCTGTTGAGGCTGAGGGGCTTTTACCAGAACCTACAAAAACAGGGAAAACTGGGCAGTGTTTCAAGGGGCAGGCAGACTTTTAAGAAGTTCACAGGCATGTAAAAAGTGCTTATTTGAGAATTGCAACATTGAGGACAAAACACAGAGGTACAGATACCTAAGTTTGACTCTCTACAAGGGAAAAACGGGTCCTGCTGCCTTTTGCAAACCGGTTTGAAGTCAGCTTACCGATCAGCAATAAGCCCTATCTGCCAGTTTCTATCCAGTAATTCAAGTACTGCATGCAGATAATCTGATGTGGACTTGGGCTTTTAGACTGCAAAATGCGAAGTGTTGTGTTTTCAAAAATTATGAGTGTCGTTGTAGGCTTTTGTGAAACAAATTATAATGTCAACAACAAGCGCAGGATTATTTCTAGTTTCCTGAGTGCTCTATTTAAATGTACTGAATCTAACTTCTTGAGTTGCCAGAGGTATGTGCTTGGTACTGTTTTGGGGTGAACTGATTTGAGTTTGAATAGAATGGAACTGTTCAGTTGGAAGGGGCATACAATGATCATGTAGTGCCAGTAAGATATATGGAGCAGAGCACAGTGGAGGGGATAAAAAGAAACGTGCAGTCCAGGTATCTGAGGGCCCTTCTGCTTCATTGAGCTGTGTGTCATGTCTCTCCTGGATCTCCCCGGGTGCGGTACAGTCTGTGATCTCTAGAGGTTTGTCACTAGGGGGCACAGCAGGGTTTCCTCAAAAGCTGAGAGAAGCTGTGGCAGCCAGCAACAGGCGGTTGGAGGCTGCGTACAGGAACCCTGAGATTCTGCACTGGCCTCCATGGCCTCCTCCAGCTGCCCGTAAGGGAAGGGCTGTGATTTGTGAGCAGCGAACTGCACAGTGCTGGCTCAGGAGATAAGTGGTGAAATGTTATCATCGAATCATAGAATGGTTTGGGTTGTAAGAGACCTTTAAAGGTTGTCTAGTCCAATCCCCTCCTGCAATGAAGAGGGATATCTTCTATCGGATCAGGTTGCTCAGAGCCCTGACCAACTTGACCTTGAATATTTCCAGAGATGGGGCATTTATCTATGCTGAGTGTCTCGCTGAATCACTTGGTCACTGAAATGAAGGACCTAAGGCCCATACATTGTAAGGCTGCACATAGAAACATGAATCCAAGAGTCCTCTAGTGCAGAAAATCCACCTGTACCTCACATCTAAATACTGCCTGGTTTAGTCTGCAGTGTGTAATGTATTAGCAACAGGAGAAAATAGTTCTGTGGTTGACTTGCAAGGTTGTTGAGGTCAGCTGTCCCAGAAGGGTGCAACTAGTGAACAAAGGAGTGGTTTACCGTATTGTTTTTCAGTTCCTCACCTGAATATCATCTCACTGCTTGGATATTGTCAGCATGTAATGATATACAGGATTTGTAGAGTGTCTGTTTAATTAGTAATTCCCTCAAGAAGGAGTAGGCAATTAGAGAAGTGTAGTTCGTACCAGTAAACTTAACCTCCAGACACTCAGTAGAGGAGATAAAAGCCAGATGACTTCTGTTTAGTCATAAAGAATACCTCACCGTAAGTGATTGTTTAGGTTAATTTTAAACAAATTACTGATAATCTAAAACGATAGGATTTTAAGAAGGTTCTTATATAGTTAGAGACTATACTTTTTTTTGACAAGTGTTAAAATGAAGAAAACCATAGAATGAGTAAAGCTTATGCAAACAAACCCCAACACAACAACAACAAAAAAACCAAAAGCTTGATAAATAAGAATAGAAACATTTGAAAAATATTTATTTATGAATATTTGCATAACGCAACTCTAATTTCCCTCAATTATTTGCCATATCTTATTTTTTAGTTCTTACCTTCCCCCACAGGTAGTACATTTCAATACAGGGCTTGTCTGCTCTTTGGAAAGTCAAATCTGTATTTATCCAGTCTTTTCTCATTCTGACTGCTTTAGGGAGCAGGACTTCAATATGAGATTTCAAGGGACTGAGCAACTGGATACAGAATAGCTTGAATTTATGGTAGTTTTACTTGTCACAGAGCTTTTGTGAAGGGAAAACGCCTTGTATAATTTCTCTGAAGAAAAAAATCTTAAGTGCATCTGACCTTTATCTGACTTTCAAAGCTGTATCGAATGAATGTGAAGGATTCTGTTTCTTACTGGTATTTGAAGATAATATATCACGCCTTTGCTAGTCATTGTGAATAAGTTTATTGCTTTTGCATAGCTAGCTGATTTAGTCATCTGTACTTTAGGAAGGAGATGAAACTTTTCTAGGTCATCTGTTCTTTTAACCAAAAAAGCATAGCCAGACAAAATAAACAGTGGAAAAAAGTTGTTTTCTTCTCAGTAATTCTCAATGTTGAAAAGGAGCAAGCATCCGTACTGATTAAATCATGTGGAAAGTACTTCCTTTTCCTTAAATCGTATTGAACCCTGATGGAAGAAGCCGCTTTTATCCACTCAGATATTATCTACGAATGAGGTTATGATGCTTTCAGGTGCAGATTATTTGGAGGTCGGTTTAAAATACGGTAATAAAACTGCATAATTTTATTGGCAAAATAGAAATATACCCTACAGTATTATTTCTTTACTGTAGAACATTTCTGCTTCATCTTCATACAGTATTTTGGGGGACTATTTCCATTTTGTAACTTTAAATCAAGAGGAAGTGAAATTACTTTAAACTCAAAAATAAAGGTGCCTATAGCCTTTGATTCAGTTTTACCATATATGTATAAAAATATGATTTAAACCTCGGCATAGTTAAAATCTGTTCCCTGTGAAATGAGGATAGCTCATTTCTTGCCAGCCTGGGAGTTCACGCTCAGCCTTTTTCATAATTCTGTCAAATTGATCTCTCTTGTGGCCAGCCAAAAAAGTAATTGTTTTGAATATCTCAGATTAAGGTTGGGTGAACCTCTGAATTTCCCTTGGAGAAAACCCTGTCAGCTGCCATGTCACATATGTGACTCAAGAATCACTGCTTGCTACAGTGCATTAGGAAGCAGTGGAGAAGAGCAGGTTTTCAGTGCAAGCAAATTGAATACAAAACCTATCAGTTTCGAAAGAGAAGCATCTATAATGTTTGAAATGCATTTGTTTCTGGGAATGGCATGACTTGGGTTTGGATTTGTTTTGTTTTATGGTTTTCTTTGGGTTGTTTTGCTGTGTCATTCAAGAAAGTAAACACCTACGGAGAATCCATCTTTGTTATCTCTATCTGCAAAGCAATCCAGTCGTATTTCCCTGCCTCTCAGCTTGCACTCTGCTCATAAGCTGTGAAGTGGGAGGAACAGGCTGATACTAGATTTCTTTCATACTACTGCTTAGAGATTGTGCTTCCTGCAAATACCTTCTTACGTGTACAGTAGGTGAAGAACGTGGAGCGTACACATGTTCTAAATCGTCACAGTTGGCATACTTAAAATAGTTTGGGCAGTGCTGCAAAATTCTTCTTCTGCAAGCCAGCCTTTGGTGGGTCGGAGATGAGGTGTGTGAGAAACCCTTTTGCTCCACCAAGCTTCAGCTGCTCAGTACTGGGGTAGTGAAAGGGTCTTGTTCTTCTGCACTGGAATTGTAAAGATAATCCATGGCAGCCCAGTAAGTCAGGCTGGAGAAAGAAGCACAACCACATTTTCCTGATTAGCTCTACAGACAGCAAAATACTCTGTTGTTAACTCATCCGCAGGAACGTTACTACAAGGGGGATTCCTCATAGGACTGCAGTTTTAAAAGGTTACTGGTAGCTTTTCATTGTGGCAGGCTAAAGGGAGTTCATTTGCAGTTGGATTTGGTCTGTTTGTTTCAACTGAGGGTTTTTTGTGTGTGTTTGTTTATGTGTGAGGGGCAAACGGATGTTGAAGCAAAGCAGTGCGCTGGGTTACAGCTGTTGACACTGTAGCCTTCCTTAGCTGTATTGCTCTTTAACACTTGCTATCCTAGTTGGTGTTTGTATTTTTCAAAGGAGGAGGAAACACCAGAGTTGAAATGTGTTTTAATGACTGATATAAGGTGAAGATGGCTCTACAAGATTAATTCTCTTAATGGTTAAAATATGATCAGAAGTGGGCAAGCGTGATGTGCTTTATTTATAACTCCTTCCATGTAGCACTGTGCTACATAACTCCTTCCATGCTGCACTGTGCTACACAATGCTGCTGCTCTATCACCCGCTTCTCTGCAATGAAATCTACAGTACTGTTTTATCACGTCATTGATTTAACATAACTCAATGTTTGCTATGAGTACTTCTCAACTAACTATGTAGTTAATGTTTATACTTGTGTATCTCATCCCACACCAAACACCTCTGTTGGTTTCAAATTATGCAGCTCACTGTGGCAGAAATGCCTTCCTGAGGAGAACCATGTATTTCCAAATAAAATATTTTAATGCATTAATATGACAGATTCACTGAGCTGGGATAACAGCAGACCTACTTTGATTGTGAGGTAAGGAGAAAAATATTAAATAGGTATGTTTAAGATGCGCTTAAAAAGTTAGACAAATCCAGGTCAGGGTGAAGCTCTAAGAAGTTACAGGTAAGCAGATACTCTTTAGTACTTTGGTATAGTACAAGCTTAACTTTGCACCCTCCTAGTTCTTGATTGTACAAGGACACAGGTATTGGGGAGCTCACTGTACTCAAGTGCTTAGTGCCTGTTTCCTTGGACACAGTATACCATTTCAAATTAGGTTTCTGAACTCCTTGTAAGGAATTGAGCATCTGGGAATGGGAATTAGCGTATTTTCTTGTGGTATGTATCCTCCTCAGTAGTATTTTCTCTTAGATTTATGTCTGAAGTGCTACACCTCTTCTGGAGGTAGGTGTCTACATGCAGTTTGAAGTCCTTTCTTTGATTTTGACGTCTTAAGTCATTCCTTTTAAAACTGGAAGAAGCAGGAATAGTCATACCGTCAACACTTTATACAGTAGGTTACTGGATAAATAATTTACTGTGGTATTAGAAGAGTCACTCTAAAACCTTGCTGATAGGCAGCCAAGTAAGGCCAGGCTTCAAGGACCGGGTGCTGGGGCTGCCTCTGTACTGCTGGCCTCAAAGGGACAAAGTTTGGGCTTGAATATTGCCCTACAGTCATCGGTGGTGTTTCGTCAGTAATGTTTTCTCTGGCATGTTTTGGCATTTGTCAGCACTCCTCTGGACAATGTCTAGGCAAGATCTGGGGCATGATGTATCTCAGGCGCTGTTTTCAACGGCTGGTATGGATTAGGAGTGTAGAACGTCTAGCTGTGTGGCTGCAAGCTGTGCTTTGCCACTTGCCCTCAAGGCCTTAGGACAGGCCATGGCTCGTTGTGTTAGTAACTACAGATGTAATCGTGGGTTCAACCACATGAGTGTCTTCAGCGCTGGCAAATGAGTCACGCATTCCCTCACTCTCTGTCCTCTAGGCTCCAGGAGTTGTACGTGTTTCTGCACAGCAGCCAGTTTCTCTTGGAAAAGCTAGTGTATGTCAGACATACTCCTTTCATGCCTACTAAATTTTGCATTTCCTTAGATACAGGAATACCTCATTTGTAAATGAGGGACAGCCTTAGGCACAAAAAAAAATAAAATACTTGGTTTATCCAGAATGACAGCATTTGGGAGCATTGTCACTGGCAGGATATGAACCACCAGGGGAACTTCACTGGTGTAAAGACAGGCACCTCAGGAATTACAGGCATCAGATTGCTCTTGCAGACATCTCCCATCTCCTGCAATCTTCCAGATTTTAGGCACCTAGTATCCTGTCTCATCGTGGAGGTTGCTATGGACAATGATTTCTAATGTGGAATTTTCTAGGGTTCTTTGTTGCAGGGGCAATAGTGTGCTCAGGGTCACCAGACTATGCCATTTCACGTGCTTGCCATGCTCCTTTTGGAAATGCTGCATTGGGAGGGTGCAGCTTTAACCTTAAAGAAGGAACTGAGAACTGATTTGAGGTTTTCTGTCTGTACATACTAAATATATTTCTGCTTGCATCATGAGTGTGTTCCAGAAGCCTGTGTGATGAGAGAGGGGTCGCTGCCACCACCGCTGCTTGGCGTGATAGTGCTGAAGGATTTAAGGGATTGTACTGGTTCTGCTGCATGTGCCTACTGGGGTTTTTTTTCTCCCCTATTTTTTTTTTTTTAAGGTCATGAGTTAGTTCTGACACTTCGGTTATCACAGCTGAGGCTGGAAAGCCTTCCATGATTTTTGCCTTTATCATATAAGGTGCATTTGTAGAAGCCTGTAAGATGGCTGCTTTTTGGGTATTTGTGAATGTACCATTTAGCATCATGTAAATATACAGTCTGTGTTCAAATGCTTTCTTAGTTTGAGCATGTATACACACACACTTTTTAATATATGCATAAATAAATAAAATAGGTAAGAGTGTTTCTCCCATGCCTCTCTAGTATTCTTGAAGAGTTTCCTTTTATAGAAATCGTGCTGTGTTTTTTGAGGCTTGGAACTTTTATCTGCCTTAAAAGCTGAAGGCAAATTAAAAAACCAGGAAGAATACCGAATGATACTCTTCCCTGTCTGCACCATCACTTTGAAAATTTTCCCTGCCTCTCCTGTTTATCGTGAAGATGACTCAAGCTGTTATTCATGCTTGGGTGTTGCCATCTGAGCAAATCCTCTAGGCTACTGGAAGAGAAACCAGAGCACTTAAAACTGAGGTCCTGTGTTTCCTGCTTTTGTCTGCGTTGGCAATGTGTTCGCTTCTTGGTAGGCACCCACTAAGTGTACAAAACACTCACTAGGGTTGTAAGATACTGGTTGTGTTAGCACGGTGTTAATGGATTTATCAGCTGCAGGTATACTAAAATCAGCCCAACCCTTAAAATGCTGTTTTGATTCAAGTACGAACATGACCGAAGGGATTACTGAAGGCACAGCAACTATGTGGAGTTTTCATTCTGTGAAATTTGGATGCCATTTCTGATTAAGGATTTAAGTTTTTTCTATACTTTATCTATTGCTTTAAAGTACAGAGTTTCTCTTATTATGGGATAGGAGTCCTACACTGTTAGACTTCTATAACTTAGGTGTCTAGGCTCCCTCTAAGCTTGAGACAGAGCCACATTTCCAGAAAGGAAGTAGGTCTATTTATCTTAAACAAGTATTTTACAATGGGATTACTCATGTTCTGAAGGTGCCTTTCTCTACTGATTGTAGAGAGCATCTGTCTCAACGACAAAGCTAAACTAGATGTATAATGTTTGTCTGTTAGTGTTAGTAGAAGTGAATCATACGCTTAATATTAGTTTTCATGACAGCATTTCTACCTTTTCAGCATTAAGGGGACATTAGCAAGAGATACTTTATTTAAGTATGCTTGGTCTTATTTTAGGTGTTGACTTGTGTTATGTATCTCGCCCATTGTCACTCTTGTGCTTTTTGTTTGTGCAGAGGTCATGTCCTGTGACCGGCCTGTCTGGAGAAGCAGAGGATGTGTCATGATCTCTCTAGCTATAGATTTACAGCTGTAATGCGGAGCTGGGGTTATAGCCTCGGCTCAGTGGAGCTTGCAGCTTTGTTGGTGTGGTATGAAGGTATCTTGCCTGGGTCTGCACTGGTCCCAGGTACAGTTAGCCACAGGAATAAGTCTTGGTTAATAAACCTTGGTTAACATGATATACCCCTCTTTTTGTCTGCGTGTGTCATTTTTCCTTTAAGGTTGCTCTGATTATCAATAACACTTCAACGAAAAAATAGTGAAAGTTTTCTGGGAATCCTTGCTTTTAAATCTTTTTTACGATGTCCAGTGTTTTGGTGGTTGTACCACAGCTGTAGGACTTCCATTTTAGTCCTACTCTGTTTCTAGATAGTTTGGACTTCAGCCTTTCATCCTGCAGCATAGCAATATCTGCATTGCAAATACTTTGTAAAAACGTTTGAAGCTTGCCCATGAGGAAAAAATGTAATAGAACTCAGGGAAATACACTTGCAGTTTTGTGATTATGTACAATTTTGCCAAATTGGGGCAAATCTGATGTAGCTGTTTCCTTAAATACAGAAATAAATCGTGCTCAGGTTAAAATCTGAAGCTGTATCCCTGCTGCTTCTTCCTTGGATGGGATTATACTCTTTAACTTGCTAGTTTTGTAAATCTGTAGTGAAGCACAGCTGGTGAAATGGGTAGAAAAAATTTTTGTATTGTGTTTTTTTTTTGGGTCTTCCTTATTTCATCTGTGCCACAGTCATGAATAACTGTCATAAGCATTTATTGTTCTTTTTTCTTATTGCTGTGTTATTTGAGCCATTCCACAGTTAACTTTTCTATGGAAGACAGAATTAGATTCTGATAGGAAGCAAAGTAAATGCCAAACAAACATCCTACTATGGAGGTTTTTCCCCAGATATATATTCAATTTTCAAGCTCTTAAGGGAGTAACAGTGTCTTGTCAAACTACCAAATTACATGTCATTGGACGTGGGGTTTTGTCTCTCTGCTTGCTGCTGCTTTTTCTTTAAGTTATTGCATGCCTAAATGTGTGGGGTTTGTTTTCATTTTTTGTAGGTTGAGTAAGTGCTTTTGTGCCTACTTTTTTACTGTGTAAATGTATAGTATTTAATTTATATGTTTGTTTATCACTGAGTGTACGTGTTACAGTAACTTTTCAGTAATAAAAAGCCCTCATCAGGGATGCCAGTCACCCTGTTTACAGCTGTTGGGCAAGCATGGCGTTCACCATCCCCCAGAACGGTGATCCCTCAAGGTTTTCATAGAATCATAGAATGGTTAGAGTTGGAAGGGACCTTCAAGATCATTGAGTTCCAACCCCCCTGCCATGGGCAGGGACACCTTTCCCTAGAGCAGGTTGCTCAAAGCCCCATCCAGCCTGGCCTTCAACACTTAAAGGGATGGGGCATCCACAGCTCCTCTGGGCAACCTATTCCAGTGCCTCACCACCCTCACAGTAAAGAACTTCTTCCTAATATCTAATCTAAATCTCCCCTCTTCCAATTTAAAACCATTACCCCTCGTCCTGTCACTACACTTCCTGACAAAGAGTCCCTCTACAGCTTTCCTGCAGGCTCCCTTCAGATACTGGAAGGCTGCTGTCAGGTCTCCCCGGAGCCTTCTCCAGGCTGAACAGCCCCAGCTCTCTCAGACTGTCTTCATAGGAGAGGGGCTCCAGCCCTCTGATCATCTTCGTGACCCTCCATTGAACCTGTTCCAACAGTTCTATGTCCTTTCTCTGTTGAGGGCTCCAGAGCTGGACACAGTACTCCAGTGGAGTCTCACAAGCGCAGAGTAGAGGGGGAGAATCACCTCCCATAACTTACTGGTCACGCTTCTTTTGATGCATCCCAGTATATGGTTGGCTTTCTGGGCTGCCAGTGTGCACTGCCAGCACTGTTGAAGCTCTTAATTTGGCTTGGGTTTGCTTGTCAGAATTAGTGTTAAGTGCCTATGGTAGAGCTGAGCATGGTGCCATTAACGTCTGGACCTGTGTGCATGGTATTCTTCTGAAGCCCTGAGCAGAGACTTCAGGTTCACCCCGTTAGACTGTACCTAGTCTGAACTTGGCTTGGCCAAGTACCTGAACTGTCATCAGAACTCTGTCCTTCTGGTTTGGGAGTCAGCCTGTCCAGAATGGAGCCTCTGCTTGGCATGCTCTGCCTGTTGCACCCTCCAGCAGGTCAGAGGAACTCACAGACCTTATAGGGATAGAAGTAGCTGCTGATTTTTTTTATTTATTCACACTTTCCCAACCACAGGAGCAAATGAAACACAATGTGAGCGTGCAGTGTAGATGGTAAAGTTTCGTTCACACATAAAAAGTGTCAAATAACTTCAGTAAACAAGTAGGCTAAAAGTGTTCGGATTTGCTTTCATTAATAAAAGATATTTTTGTTAGGGCTGAAAAGTCGGATGTTTTGGTACTTTGCTTCACCATCTGTATTCTCAGATTTTTGCCATGTTTTGCTATGTGTGTTACAAGTTGCTCCATTAAGAAATATCTGCAATGCACTATGTACTTTTTTTGTTACTGCATGAAAGCATCAAAGTTTTGCTATAGATGTTTCAAACATTAGTCAAGTGTATTTCTTGATGCTGCGATGAATGGTAAGCTTCTTGTAATCTAATTAATCCTCTTTATGACTAAGAGTGTCTTCAGTTTTTGTTACATTAATAGCTGGTTTTAGAAAGTGCTTACCAGGACAAACATCCGAAAATTAGTATATCTGATATTGCATAATTTCACAGAAGAGTGAAGACTTGCAACTGATGTGTACGATTGACTTCCTTTCATAAAGCAGCATTTTATGCAGAATTCATCTGAAAAGCAGAAGAGTCACCATAGCCATGGTTGGTTTTGTGTGAGAGAGACTTCTTATTCCCAAGACAGTGGCATTAATTTTGGCTGCCTCCTGTTACTAGCATTGTTATTTAAGAATATTTTTTTTGTTTCAGTTGGGAACTTACTGTTTAGAAGATGTGGCATTGGAGCAAATCTTGAAGCTGTGTGTGTGCAAAAGTATTCTTTTATCTCTTCACAAAAAGATAGGAACTTCTTATTAGAAGAATTTGTCATTGCTTGTGGATTGATTCTCATGTTTAAACTGTAGGAAACTTATCCCTTCCTAGTGCAGGACAGCTTTTAGTTTTATTAGAACTAGAGTGGACAAGACTGCTTGTTAAATAGAAAAAATAATTCTAAATCTAAATTCTCAGTTCTGGAGTTTTCTGACAAAATTGTGGTTTTTTAGAAGGCCAAATGATGTATGCGGCCTTCTTTTTGTTTGTTTTAATTTTGAGTTAAGTTCAGTTTTCTTATGGGGAAAACCAGGCTTGCTTTATAAGCAGTTAATTGTATAACAGGAACTGCATGGGGGAGGCAAGGGGGAATGATAAATGTGAAAGGCTTCGGTGTCAAAGCAGAATTAGAGGACTAGAACAAACTTCTCCATCCAGCTTCTTGCAGAAGTAGTTGACTGTGCAGGCATTGCTTTCTGAATTTGCATTCATCTTAAATGAGATTTGAGTAAATTCTGAAAACAGGCTCATTTAGTGACTATCAGTTCTGTTTATACAGGTTTTTTTCAGCACTCGCTTAATTGGATAACAATGGCAGTCCAGACATTTACAACTTCTAGATTTGGAAGCATTCTAATTTACATTTTGCTTCAGCTTTTAAAATGTATCCTCTTCCGTTTTGTCAGTGATGCAAAATAGTCTGACAAAAAAGGGATCGTCAGGATTTATAGGTCTGCCCAGGTGCAAGAACCGTATCATACTACATTTACTGCTGAACTAGCTCTTGATTGATACAATTCCTGGAAAATAACTTTGAAGAATAAATAATTCTAGAGGATGCTATGCTCAAGTGGAATTTTCCAAATTCTCAGTCTCAAAGTGAACTTTGCTAGGTTCACTGTAAGTTTAGCTGAATTCTTTACATAATTCTGAAAACTTAGTCTTTGGCAATGATGGTGGTTGAAATTAGAAACGCAAATCACTTTCTCATTTGCAAGACATGACAAAAAGGCTGTATAATCAGAAGTTATATGGAAAGGCTGAATGAAAGGCACAAGGTGGTCCTTGCCTCTTCAAAAAGAAGTGAGGAGGCAATATTGAAACCAGTGGATCTGAAGCAAAGGGAGGTTTGGAGTTTTGGGGGGTTTGTTTTTTGTTTGTTTTGTTTGGTTGGTTTTTTTAGTTTTGTTCCCCCCTCCGCACTTACACGCACACATGCACATGCTGTGGACTTTTTGCTGCAGCATGCTGTGGATGTTAAAAAGTTTGCATAAGTTCAAAGGGACAAGCTCACAGAAGAAACATTTTTAGTGCTGCTGAAAAACACAGACACATCTGACACAGAAAGTCCTGAGATACAATTGGTGAAGTGAGACAGAACTTGGGCGAGAGAAACCCTTGTAAGCCTTTGCTGCTGTTATCTTCTTCCCTGGGGTCTGATGCAAAACGGCTATTCCTATCTTCTGCCTGATCTCCCAAGCTCTTACTCAATCTTTGCATTTCTGTGACTGAGGTTGCTTTCTTAAGAAATAGAATTTCAGAGGTTAATCACAAGTTAAGAACTTTTACCTCTATGAAGTATCATCTGTGAATTTTTCCGCCTTTATGTAGTGTGTATTTGGCTTGGTATTTCTTCAAATGTCCAAGAACTATATACTGAGTGAAACCAAATTTTAACTTACGTTCTGTTCCTGAGAAAGCCAGAAATCAAAATTTCAGGCTGAATTTAAAAAGTATAAAATGGGAAATCTTTTGCTTTTAAGGAAATCAGACGTGTTGATAGAGAGTTTGTTTCTTTTTCATTGTCTTGTGAAACTGCTGGTTAATTATCTAGTTATCAACAGCTGCCTACCTTGGTTTGGATCAAAAAAAAAATAAAAATGCTTGGAATCAACTGAATTTTCACTGCTTTTATGGTAAGTGTGCAGTATCTGCACTCTGTAGATGAAGAAACCAGGCAACAAAGAGCAAAGTAGTAAGTTTTGATCCTAATGCTGAACTCTTAACCCCCCCTGCATAGGGGTATGAGTGAAAATAATGTACTTTTAGGAAGTGCTGGATGCACTGCTTTCAGGTGCAATGTAAGTATTTTTTTTTATTTGAGACGCCCAGGCATGACTTAGGAGCATAGCTCACCATCTAGATTTAAATTTTGGGATAAGCTCTTACCAGAGAGACAAAAGAGTTGGTGTCAAAGGCAGGAGCAGAGGAAAGGAGTGCAGCTATTCCGAAATGTACCAGTGAGAACTTTGCTCCATCTGCAGCTCTCCAGGATAATCACATTGCAGAACCAGAAAAGATGGAGAAAACCTCATCCAGTCCTGAAAAGCTGTTAACTTGGCTTTGTATCAGCTTGTTGTGGGAGGTACAGATTCAGTGCCTGGCTTCTGAATCGGGCAGATCAGGAATGTCTCAAGTAATGGTCAGATTCTCTGAATTACAGCTGTTGCTTTTTTGACCATGTTCTTTTGGGGGGTTGTTTTGGGTTGGGTTTTGTTTGTTTGGTGGTTATTTTTTTTTTCCCTGTGGAAAGAGTGAAGTATGTTTAATTAAAAACATCAGTAAAAAATACAAAGCTTCCTCAAACAGTTTCAAGATATCAAGCTATTGTACTGTGGTGTACTACGCTATCACAGACAGCAAAAAAGCTACTGCCCCAGAGGGTGAGCGTAAGGCAGAGCGAGCTACTACTTCATCCTTCCTCAGGCTCTTTGAGCTAAAACACCAAGGAAAGTCTAGTTTAAAGGGGAGTACGCATACGTGCGACTTTATTTGCTTGTTCTGCTTTTAAGTCAGCAATTTTTATGCTCAATTTTTTTGGCATTTCCGTAATCTCAGGAAGAGCAGCTCGTCTAGGGTGAGGCTTGGGGGCGTTTGCTCCTGTAGGGCGGAGGCGTTGCTGGACAAGTTGTCACTCAACCGAGTAACAGCTTTGCCAGGCTTGGGGATGGTTGCAGCCTGCAAACTTTGCCCAGCAGTGGCATTAAGGGCTTCAGGCTCAAAGTCTTTAGAGGCAGTCTAGTATTAAACAGGCTTTTTAGAGAGAGATGCATCGAGACAGTAGAGATGAGTTCCTGGCTTTTGAACTTTAGATTTATCAGTGACTTTGAGTTTGTCGGTGGCATATGGAAAACATACGGAATTTCTACTCATGCTGGGGTTTTTGTGCATTCTTCTGAAGTCAAATATGAATTGGAAGTGTATAGGATTCGTAACTAAGATAACTGCCTGTTTTGGTAAATTATGCAGACATTTATATCTATGCTATCTTTGTAGCTTAAGCTCATACTATTTTAATTTTCCTTTTGTAAGCTGGGTGGATAAAGACTTAAAATGCTGTTGAATTTAAAATTCAGTTGGCATTCGTTTATAGCAGTCTTTGAGTAACTTGGCTTTCCCGTTGCAGAAGGCAATGTACAGCTTTCTTACAACAATTAAGCAACTTTGGAAAGGGAAATAAAATCAGTCAGATAATGTGTCATGTACTCCGGCAGCTCAGTATGTTTTCTCCAGCATTGATTTACACTGCCATATACTGCCCCGAAGTAAAAATGCCTCAGTGGTCTATCTGTGTTGCAACCGATTGCCCTAAATCTAAAGTGCAAATTCATTTTAACTTGGTTTTTACCCTTTACTGCATTGTTCTTGGGGGAGGAAAAACCAACACTTACTTTTACCTTTTAGATATTTATTTAACTTTACAACAACGTTAAGTTAGCTTTGAGGAAAATGTACACAATGTTCTAATAGCTGGGAAACATACATAGCAGGAAGTTTTAAAGCACTTTTGTCTATTTGTAACAGTAGCACACATAGATTTCTCCTTTTACATGGCTTTGACTTTTCAAAGTGTCTCAATTTTGACAGCCTGTGGCCTTAAGTAATTTATATTTTCTGAAGTTTGCAGGAAAACAGCATTTGAAATTTTAAATGCTCATGTTAAAAATATTTCTAGGACTCAAAGACTGAGAGGAAGTTTCACTCTAAAAATTACTGTATCTTGAATTTCCTTATGGGACACCAGATAATTTCCTAGAAGAAGTATCTGGGTTGCTCATTTCTAGTTAACAAAGGTCATGTTTTTCTAAGCAACTGCTAATTTGAATTATTTTGCTCAAAAGTTGATGTTGAGCTGAAGAACTTCTCACAAAAGAGTTTAATAAAGCGGTACTGTACCAAAAGCACTGACTTCAGTCATCAGGTTATTTTGTTCTAATTACAGAGACATCTGAGACAGAAGTGAGAAGAAAAACCAGTTTGTCTGAGTTGTTTCCAGATGCCCTAAACTACTAGAAGATTTAATTGCTTTATGGGGGCCAGGCTTGTGAAGAGAGCATAAATTTTATCAGATAAACCTGGGAGAAATTAAGTTCTTGAAGCCTCCTGTGAGCAAAAAGGTCCCTAAGGAGGAAGGTGCAGTGAGGAAGGCAGGAGGAAAGAGTAGGGTAGAGAGAGAAGAGGAAACTCCAGAGCAGGCACAGTAGCTAAAGTGACATGATTAATACCATGCTATTTTCCTCAGCAACTGGATCCTGCAGTGTAAACCAGGTAGTTTCACCCCTGTCCTCCAATGTCTTTGAAACCTGTGTCATTATAAAAAAAATTAATAATTGTTTTAACTTCAGAAAAAAACTACCAACTTCTTCATTTGTTTCTGACTTGACAGTCTTTGGACTTTGGTTTATCTAATCTGAAGCCAAAAGTTCAATTCTAACATGCAGCTTGTCAGAAAAGACATTTGACATAAATTCTTACAATACTTTTTCTGTGTAAAATAGTTTTTTTTTTTCCTATTATGCTTAACACTTTTACAGTCTTATCATAAACTTTTCTCATGTGAAGGAAGCGTAACGTTTATATATCAGAATATATTTCCACAGCTGAAGAAATGTGCAGGCTTCTAATTCCAGTTTAGTCCCAGTAGTATTTTAATGCAGTTTATATTGTAGAGTCACTGTCAAATATTTTCATTTTTACGGTCTGAAGGCTGTGTTGAATGAAGTTTTCTGAAACTGGCCTTTCAGAGAATCTGACGTCCCGTGGCCTCGTGGACCGGTTCTTTTTTATGGAATTCTGAATTGTATCCGATGTAAAGTAATAGACTATAGGGTCAAAGCAGCAGTTTGAAACGGCGATGCACAGGGTGATGGGGTACATAGTCCTGACTGCAGTTACCACTGAACAATTAATCCAGGTCTGTGTTCTCATAAGGGAGTAAAGTATTAAGGTAATGTTGTAAGGCACAAAGCAAAAGCAGAATATCACCAAGTGGACAAAAATCATTTTGAGGACCTTTTTCTTGCTTAATTTATTCCGACTTAACGTAAGCGGTTTATTCAAAGTCCGTAAGACCATAGTAGAGCAGGTCACGTTCAAGATGAGCGGGATAAAAAACCCAACTATTTCAATGAAGATAACAATCCGGGATAGGTAGGTTTTCCATGTGTCCTCTGAAAAGTTTTCAAAGCACGATCTTTGTTCGGTATTATTACGGAGGTTTGTAGACTGGAAGAAGCTTGCTGGGGTGCTGCCTGCTAGCACAGTTATCCAGACTGTAACACAGACAATTTTTGCATTCCTTTTTGTTCGAAGAGTCTTAGATCGAAAGGGGTGTACTATAGCTAAAAAGCGATCTACGCTTATGCAAGTCAGAAATAAAATGCTCCCATACATATTTGTATAAAAGAGGGTGACAGAAATCTTGCAAAGAATGTCTCCAAATGGCCAGTTTCTTGCTATAAAGTAGTAAATCCTGAAAGGTAGCGTAAACACGAAAAGCAGATCCGATATGGCTAAGTTAAGCATGTAAGTTGTAGTTTCATTTCGCACTTTTAACGTGCAAGTGAAAATGTAGATAGCAACACAGTTTGCTATGAGGCCAAGAACAAACACCATACTAAAGATACACCCGTATAAAGTATATTTAAAGGAGTCCTCAGTGGAACAATTAGAGCTTACCATTATAATGGTATAGTTAAAATTCCAGTGATTTGGAGGTTCCTTTGGTATTTTTATTGCAACTTTTTTTTTTTTTTTTTAAATTCCAGAAGAACTTGCAGATATATTTGAACTGTGTGCTTTGGGAAGTTTGTTGCAGGGTAAAGCTTCAGGGAAGAATGGCGAGCTCCGTGGCAGGGGAACACATCTCCAGCAGGTCACTCTTTTCTCTTCCAAGTGCTCTTTGTAATCACATCGCCAGTCTCCGAAAAGTCAAAACCCCCAGTATCATTTGTGGCAGATGAGGTCATCCCAGAGCTTCCTCGCTTCCATTCCCCCCCCCAACCCCCGCCTGGATTTGATGAAGCCGTTGTAGAACTTTCTGCCTTACTCTTGGCTGCTGATCACCATGGCGAGGTCTGCTCCATCCGAATGTAGGGGGGACGTGTGCCGGACGCCGCAGAGTGTGAGCACTCGCATTTCTCCTTCAGCCTTCTTTCTGTAAAACAGGCTTTTTAAATTTTTTTTTCTGGCTCCTGCGGAGCGTTGGCTGGCTGGCTGGCCCCACGGGGCGGGAAGCGAGCTGCTTTGCGAGGGCAGAAACCAAATTCCAGAGCGTGTTTGTTCCTGCAGAGCACAGCCCCGGTGTCCCGGCAGCCTCTCGCCAGCCCGGGCTCCTTCTGGAGAAGAGAGAAGAGAGCTCAGGCAATTAGTAGCGTGACATCACAGGAAGAAGAGGCCGGACTCGCCAGGGAATGGTTTCATTTCGGTTTTGTTTGCCTTCCCCTAAGCTGATAATGTTGTCTGCTGGGACTGTACCTTGCAGGCGTGCAAATAGTCAGCAGCCAGTGCTGCAGCTGCAACCTCCTGTTAACTCTTTCCCTGCTCCCCGAAAGCTCCTTTTTCAACAGTGTTGGAGTGCAAAAGCCTTCATCAAGAGATCTTTCTCTTCAGTTAGGAGGCTTTTCAGTGTCTGACCAACTCTCCTGCCTTAAAACTCCTGGTTTTCTTTGGAGATAGTAGTAAGAATTGTGGAACTTTGTGCTTTATGGAGGATTGAACTAACGTTACAGTTTTTTTCAAATAGATATCTTTGCTTGTGATAGAAAACCCTAATCACCAGAAATCAGCTGAGTAGTTCTGTCTTGATTCCCTCAATACATCAGTACAAGCTTCAGGGGGGACAAAGTAACACTGATAGGTAACTAAATAATTTCACCAGGTAATTGCTAAAAGAGAGAGCCATAAGGCTTATGAACCTGTGGGTTGCTCTTGCATAGTCCCAGGACTGAGATGTGTTGCAGTAGGAGGAGAAATTTTTAATTTGTTTCCCATTGGAGAGCGTATTCCAAGCTCTATTTCTAATCAGAAAGATGGGTTTTTTAATAAAAAAAATTGGCTTCAATTTTTTTTTGTTTTTAAATTTTGGGATGCAGAAAGCATTTTCTTCAATATGTAAGCACAGAATAAATATACTAAAATAAATACTGTGCTATGCAATTGTTTTTGATAATTTAAAGGGGGCCAGTTATCACACATGCGCAAAATACTGCTATTACTCACTTGTTAACGAAACTAAAACATGTTGTAACTAATTAAATTGTTAAATAAATATAAAAAAAGCAGCTCTTATTGCCTTTAGGGGCAGATATGAGATAAATCTTAGTTTAGACAGACTCATTTATTTAACAACAGCTTGGATAGACTCACTTCTGGCATCAAAACCAGTCTATTTCTAAGTCGTAGAATAACAAATCTCTTCATATCTGGCTGGGTGGCATGGTTCTTTTGAACTAGATTTTAATCAGTTGTACCTGAGCAAGGCTCTGGGCAAAACCTTTCTAGTCTGCTGTAAAGGAGAGTAAATAATAGCACTTCACAGGGTTTTGGCATAGCTTCTTAATGGAAGGTATGTCTGACAAAATTCAGAAACATGCAAAAATGGGTCTTGCTTATTTTATTTCAAGTTGCCTTTAGTAACTTTCTTCTGTGAAACTCTTCCACCTTGATTTTTGAGGTGAAATCAGGCAGTTTCACTTCAATAGGCTATAACCACAAGAAACCTTTCTTCACTGTTTTTGAAATTCATACTTAAATGTAAAAGTGCAGTGTGTGTTCCGCTTCTCAGCAAGAAATGAAAATGGGAGCTCGGCAGAGTCTCTTGTCTGTCCAGCTTAACTTGTACCTTAGCATAAAGCCATCCTTACCTGACTTTCCTCACAAAAATTTAATGTAGTTAAATTTTGTACCCATTCCAAGCAGCCTTGCATGGTGAAGGGATTTTTCCTGCAAGAGTCCTTGAGTTCTGCACTGGGCCGTGGGAGCTCGGAGCTCAGTTTTCCTGCTCCAGCTTTGTTTGCACAGGAGAAAACTCTGTGGGACAGGCTCAGTTACTGAAGTGAAAATCCCTTAAGTTACAGAAATTTAGGTCTCTCTTACGTTCATCAGTACTTGGTTTCCTGCTGGGGCGAAGGTGTGGATGCCCAGAGACAGGGTGGGGATGTCTGACCAGGGGCACTGTCCCTTTTGCCGTGGTAAAAGTGTTTCAAGAGCAGTTGTGAAGGTGCATCCTCAGCCTTCAGTTCATCCCTCAGAGCCCCTGCTCTGCTGTGGCCCATGTTAGTGCCCCTATTACCAATGCGTGCACTACTCAGAGCTGTATTTTAGGGGCTTGGGTATGGACTTCTGCTGTCTTTGGGACTTTCTCTTGCCCCTACACCATTTTGGTGCAAAGTAGTACGTGCATCTTAACACTAATTGAAGAACCAAGTGGTGTTTGCATGCTTCCAGAAATAGCATTCAGCTGCAGGGTTTCTACACCTGCAGAAGGTTTGAAAACCCCAAGTTGACAGGTCTTTACTTTGTATTGCGTTTCAGCCAGGAGGTATATGACTGAGTGGGCAGTCCTGACTCATTTTAGTATAAAAGTGTGAAAGGCAAGGGTGAACTGCATCCCCCTTTTACTTAAATTAAATGTGGCTGACTGTTCCAAGCAGTGTCTTAATTGGTGTGAGCTTCTCTGAGCTGACGATCCTGCGTTAGTGTGCCATGGGAGTTGAGAGCAGCTCCCTTCTGGCCAGGGTCCAGCAGGAGCTGGGAGGAAAATTCATGCTGTGCTTTCCTTCCCTTGGATCTCCTTTCAAGATGATGGGCTCTGTGCTGTTAGATTTGGAAAAGCCTTCAGTAAGCCCCAATGCTTAAAAAAAATAATATTAAAAAAAAGAGAAGTGTTGATCAATTATTACAGAGAAGGAATTGACGTGGTAATGACCTTGCTTATGCTCCTTCACCTCGGGCAAGTTGTCCTCTGGGATGGGGAGGAGGGATGGGCCGGAGGAAGCAGCTGCAGGGAGGGCCCTGTATGTTAAGGGTTCTTTTTTCTTTTTTCCTCTAAAGGAAATAATGCTGCCACTACAGGGAGATGCGTCTGTAAGTCTGTCTGCATCAGAGACGGGAATGAGTTAGGATCTGTCATTTGTTGCCAGTGCGAGATGAGCAAAGACTCCATTTCCATCAACAGGCTTCTGTGGCTCTTGAAGAGGCATTGAAGGGAGAGGGAGCGTGGGCTCCTTAAAGCTGAGAGCTGATGAGATGGTTGAAATCATCTCTCACTTTTGATTTGTGTACGTTCCTTCAGTTGGTTACCCCTTATCTCTGCATCTGTGAGTTTAGACACTCGAGTTTAGTCAATCTAGGACTCCACACAATTGAGCGATCTTGGAGGTATGTGGCAAACCTCCTCCAGGACTGAACAGGGCACCAGGAGGAAAAGTCCTTAAAACCCTAGCGATGTTCCTAGTAGAGCAGCTGTAGGACACTGCTGCCAACAACTGCTGCTTCCTTTTACCCCCACACGTCATAGAGTTGGAGACTTGCTCTTGTTTAGGACGCGGAAGCAGGATCCCTTAAATTCAGAAGTCCAGATTGAATGGTAAATCTTTCACTGAAATGAAACAAGTGTTGGAAGGCTTTCCAAGCCTTCGGAGTGTTTTGGTTAGTGGTGTATGTTCCTCTGGTGCTACCTTAGTCTTCAGTGCTAGAATCAAACAGAAGTTGGAGTCAAAGGTGAAAAGAATTTTGAACTTGATGTGTGTACGGCATTTAGTCTGGCTCCAGTGCTATTACAAAAAACTCTTACTGACTTTAGAGGAAGAAAGCAATATTAGTAATATTGCAATAAATTCTTAGCAGTGCTTTCAAAGCCAGAATATGCACTCCTAAATTAAGGTTGTCAGAGACACACACAGCACCGTGTGCTACTCCATTATTCGGTGACTAAACCAACGTTAGTGCTTGTAAGGACATGACTGTGTCATGCAAAGGCATTTGTTCTCATTTCAGGTAAGCATGTTTCTGCAAAAGGACTTGTACTATCTGTTGCAGCAAAGACAAACCCTGACAGGATAGTATTTTCTATGCCCAAAGTGTTGTTATTTATCCAGTCATCTTTGTGTGTTAGTGATGACTTCTGATGGATTTTTAGTCTGTTTACTGGGGTTTCTCTTTGAGCGTGTGTATGTACAGGAAGGAATTTATTATGCTTGAGACATGGGGTTGGGAGCCAGGAAGTCTGTTTCTGGCTGTGCCATGGATTTTCAGTTCCAATCCTGGCAAAGTTTTCTATGGCTTTGTGCTTTAGCTTCCCTCCATGTAAGAGCTCCTTCCCTTCCTCACTGGAATGCGAGGCCATTTTAATTGTTAAAAACAGTTTGAAGTTCTTGGATGGAGAACCCTTTATTAAGTATGATATTGGGATAATTACCATGGCTAGTGAATGCAATAAAAATATAGATAGATTAAAATTTTGTATTTTTAGATTAGATTCCTGCCAAGCAAAAGATTCTAATAAAAGGCTTCACTTGATTCAGTGCCCTAAGTCTATGGGGAAGTAGGTGCAGAGAAAGCAGGGCTGGCAGCTCTGACCTTCTCAGCTATCTTTGAGGAGCTGCCTGCTCAGACGCTCATGAAGTGCTGTAGAACTGCTCCTTGTGAGAAAGGTATTGCTTTCTTAAAACGCAGTGATGGTCTCCACTTATGGAGACAGCGTGAACTAGTCTGCACACTGAAAATTCCTTTTTCCTCCCCCTTAAAAATTTTTCAGTGTAGTAGGCACATCTATAAATGAGCATGATAAGACTTACAGTGAACAGACTATTTCTACATAGCCAAACTGACCCTACATGACTGTTACGTAGCCAGTTAAAGACTCTCTCCATATCAGGAAATTTGTTAGCTTAATGTAATTGAAACAACACATACAAGTTACAAATAAAAATGAAAACTGTAAGCGTTTTCCACTGAAAGTTTGACTGACCTTCTAGAACCAGTTTTCCTGACTAGTTTTTGTTTTATTAGCTCCAATACATAGCTCTCAAAAATCTTACAAATATTTCAGGGAGAAAAAAAAAAAAGGCAAGAGAAGCTGAAGTATTTGAACTGTGAATCTATTAGATGCTCTAAGTTAAAATAATTTCTGTGTAAATGGTTTAAAAGGGAAAAGGAAGCTCAGAATAAAAAGACAGTTCTTCATTCCTCTGCATTTTAAATGCTTCTATTTTTTCTTTAGAATTGTTTCAATTTCCTTTATAGGAAACACAACTGCTCCTCTCTGGCTTGCTGAAAGAGGAAACAATTTCTCTCCTTTTGTATAGATTCAGGCTGCTGGAGTCCTTTTCTCTTCTACTCTTGAATTCATGGAGAAGGAGGGCTTTTAAAACCCAAATACACATATAGCAAAGCTATTTTGTTGTTGCAGTCTCTCTAAATAACTCAAGCACAAGAGATTGCTTTGGTTCTTTGGTCTTAAAAATACATGCAATGAACATGACAATCATTCTTTAAGAAATGCCACTTTTGGATCTAAACTGCTACTGTTTGGACTGTTCAGTTGTTGCAGTATCCCTTAATATAACATAATATCCTTCAGAATATTTACAAGTCTATTGGAAGCTATCTAAATATTTTGATTTGCAGGGGAACTTTGTAATAAAAGGAGAAAAGGGGGGCAATCTTAGTAAAGGGGAGAATACTATTAATTTGTCATTGTCTTTCTTGTTTCATTGTGATTTTGCATAAAACTCTTCTGGAGCAGAGTTTGGGGAAAACCTCCCCATGCACGGTGATGGAGAAAAAGGCAGAACTCTGTCCTGGAGTTTGACATGCATGTTCTGAAGATAGTTTTAGAATATTTCATTTCAGAAAATACTATATGTACCCTCTGCTTACATTTTAGTGCCCTTGGCATTATTTGGTTTGTTTACCACAATAGCTGAGCTATATTGAAAATAATGTTAATTTTTTAAAGAAAATACTACAAATTTGGAAATAATCTTTGTGACAGTACTATTAAAAATATGCGATGTCTAATGGTACAAGAAGCTCTCTTGTCTCAAAAGTCCAGTTAGGGCTTATGAACACATTAGCCTTACCTGGAATTATGTAAATGGTATTATGGAATATGCAGGTTGGTTGTTTGCATTGTAAATTCACATGAGCAGTTACAGGAGTGTGTTAGGCCACTGACAGATGGCTGATAAATAGTTGTGTGAAGGTTCTTGAGTTGCAGTTTGTGTAACTCACGGAAAGTCCCAACAGCAGTTTTTGCTTACATTCTCAAATGTTTTGATGTGCAAAGTAAATTTTTCTGAGAAGGCGATTATAAAGATATCCAGAGGAACAAACAATAATTGGGTAAGATATTATCAATGTGTCCATTTATTATCTGATACATTTTTTAAAATGATGGCCCCCATCTCCCTCTGACATATGTACCAACAGCAGGTAAGAAATGCCACACCTGCTTACCCATTCCTGCAGCCTCAGTTTTAAATTCTTCATTTTGTATGGTTAGGAACAGCGTGAGTGTTTGTGTTACATGCTGACACTTGAAGCTTCTGCCCCTTTATGTAGCCTTACTTTAAGGGGGAAATCATTTTACGTGAAGAATGAAATCACCGTTTCCGTTGCATCTTTGGAGCAGTTTAATGAGTCCGCTCAGCAAGACAGGAAATTCTTAAAAAGTGATTGAAAATGGTTCTGCTGTTGTGTAGTACAGTATTTCTCAAAAGGCCCTATGGTATATGTAGTAGACATTGTACAGATGCCTGTTAGGGACAGTGACATGGAGCGTTGGTGATTTATAACACGTATCCAGATACATCCCAAGGTGAGGGTGACGTGGCACTGGAACAGGCTGCCCAGGGAGGCTGTGGAGTCCCCTTCTCTGGAGACCTTCAAGACCCACCTGGATGCAGTCCTGAGTAGTGTGCTCCAGGCAATCCTGCTTTAGCAGGGGAGTTGGACTAGATGATCTCTAGAGGTCCCTTCCAACTCTGGCAATTCCATGATTCTGTGATGTTTTGAGTTGTACTTTCTAGATTAAATCAGGAAAACTAATTTATGTATTCAGTGTATTTCCTGGAGAAGATACACTGGAGATTTCATTGGTATATCAGTGTATTCCCTGGAGAGGAGGCAGCACAGCATCGTGCATTAGAAGTGTGTGATTACAACATACAAGTGAAGTGTAGTGGATTTTACACTAGGCTTGGGGGGGGGTTAGGTAACAAAATTTTTTCAAGTTTTAACCTATAAGATTGAGTGGTTTAAGAGGGATGGGCTAAAAAGCAAAGTTAAAGGGTCATAGAGATGAAAAGCTTGAAAAATGGACATTGGCATTGTACAGAGGGAAGGAAAGTGGAAGAAGAATTAGTAAACATTATTGGGAACATAATTTTGAATGGATGGGAATAGGGTGAATATCTAATGAATTTCTAAACTGTCAGGCAAGAAGAGAGATGCCTTTGTTGGAACAAAATACTGGAGTTCCTGAACTCTCATTTTAATTTTCTTGACCTTTAAGAAATACATGTTTATTCAGTCACTCTGCAAACATACCTGAAATAAGGTCAGAATTTGAAATTTCTTTCCATGTTGTATGAAGGAAATTAAGTTAAGTGGCTTTCCCTAACACTGTGGCAATTTCTGTCTCTACTCAAGCTTCTACTTTCTAAATCATAGGATTAGAAATTCAGAGCTTAATTGGAGTTGACAGAAATTTGCCAGGTGCCTGATGACTAAAAAAAAAAAAGCAAACACCAGAAAACCCCAAATGCTATAGTAAGCAAATACTAGGAATTATAGGAAGGAAATGGGAGAAGCTTCATGAATTATTTTGGAACCTATTTTGAACATACAGGATGAAATGAGGCAAGGGAACTGAACTTGTAGAAAGGCCTTTGCAGTTTGTTTAGTTTGAAGGCAATTACTTTTTATTTTTCAGATTTTTAGTTACAGTTTTTGCTCAACATGTATTCTCTGGGCAGGATTGAAGTAGGTGGGTTCCGTGTCAGGATTAGTGGTGTTTATTCATCTAGTTCTTGAGGATGTATTTCACTTTCATGCCAAATTACTTGCAATCGCCACATCTAGTGCTTGCAGCCTCTTGCAGTTTTGGCTGAATGGAGGCCTCTGATTTTGTACAAGAGGATTTTAACCTCTGCTTGTCAGAGACAGCACAAAGCCCACAATCACATTCCTATTGCCTTTTTTATAAAGGATAACATTATGAAGCTATTGAAAGAATTTACTGTAGCCATTCAATAAGATTTATGTGAATTCACAGAGTTTAAAAAAATCCCCTATGTTATTAGTTTGGTTTCCTTCACAAAACTGGAATGTAAGACGTTAGAGGGGAAAAAAAAAGTTTCATAAGAGTTGTTCAAGCTGGTAAGCTAATTAGTATAGATAAATACTGACATGAAAATGCTTGTTAGGGGAGAACTGTTGCCAAAAAGCAGAACTTCAACTTGATTAATGTGAAGAGTATTATTTTCTAAATGTGCAAGTCAGCAAATAAACTCTTTAAATTCTGCATTGTAAGATCACTTAAATTATTATTTAGCATATCGTTAGTACTGGTAAGCAGCTCTTACAAGTACCTCAGCTGACTTCCCCCCCCTTCCCTCTCCCCAGTTGCTCTTTCCTTCCATGCCATATTCTGAAGTTTTAGGAAACAAAATCAGTACTTTACAGACTTTTTTATTACATTGTTGACCACCTTTTGCGGTGATATTTTCAGTGTGGCAATCAGCTAAATACCTAAAAGGTAAAGGAAGAAAGGTCACAACGTTGGAGGAGAGGGACAAAGGACATGCTTCTCGTGTGATATTTTAAAAATTACTGCTGAAATCTTGCAAGGAACAGAGTGAGACTCCCAAATGCAAAAGATGTAGAAAAGGAAAAGCCATTTTCCCTCAGCTGAGTTTCTACAGAGGTCTGAAGGCTGGTTGAAAGAACATTTGTCACAAATGAACCTTTTTCATTTGAATCTGTATTAATAATCTTCCTGGAAGGGGCAAGGTGTTTTTCTGGGAGGTGTTGGTTTGACTCTGCCAAGAGAGGAGAGGCTGGAACCCACATCTCACAGCCTGAGCAAGTGCTCTCGTTATGAGGGATATCTCATCCTTTGCTGTAACACAGTGAGTCCTCTGAAATGAGGTGTTTAGCCTCAGAAAAAGGCAGTGTACTGGGAACAGAAGCTTTTCCCTGCAGTTCCTGGTGAGCTGTCCATGCAATAGAGTTTGGCTCTTCCATGTACTTCCAGTGGTGGTGGCAGAGATCCAGGCAGTGGCTTGAAGCATACACTGCCCTGCATTCCCTTTGCTTGAGTTTCGGGGTTTCGGCTGCTGTCTGTGGTGGCTTAGTGGTTGGGTGGTATAGATGGAAAAATTCGCTTTTGGCTACGTGAGTCCCTCAAATCTGGGGTAGAAGCAGTATAGGCTTAGATCAATAGTGATCAGTTACATCATCTTTGAAAGATGAAAGACTGGTTGAAACGGGGCAGGAGAAAAGATTCGATACCCGTTATTTCAGAAAGACCACAAAGGTCCTACTTCTGCATACAATTATTACCATGATTTTTTCTGTATTTTAATTCATTGGGTTCTGATATGGTTTTTATGATTCCCTGTAATGGTTTAAATGTGGATTGTTGCTCAAAGTAATCCTACTGCTGGCCTTTCAGGCCTCTCTCTGCTTCTTCCCTTGTGCTGTGTCCGTATGCACTCAGTTGAATGAGGAAAGCATATGGGTTTAAAACTGATCCTGACAAATGTATAATATCCACAGTTATAGCTGTGCTAATGCTAAATCAGGGGACGGAGCAGAAAGTGCAGATGTGTAAATTAGAGAAGATTCAGCGCACTTAAACTGGTTTGAGCCAATTGTGAAACTGTGCTCTTAAGTGTTGTGGCAGAATGTTCAATTTTGAGGCTTTCAAATCTTTATTGTTTTGACTCTTGGCCAGACGTTAACTTAGTGTTGGCTGTGTGAGGTTTAACAGCCTCTGCTGAGCTGAAGAGTGAGATCTGTGCCTTTGACCTACTACCCTGTAATTTATTTTCATGTAAATGGTTTGAAATAGTGATATTTATAGCATAATAAAAAAGAGCTATGTGTACCTGATTAGTTTTTCCACAGAGGAGGATAAAAATGAGAAGTAATATAGACATAGTGTGCATAGTTATGCTTTCCTATTTGAAATGTGTAGGGGTGATAAAGAATGACAGCTTTATAAGGCAGATATCCCATCTGGATTCCACTGAAGATGCTGTTAAGTTTTCTTATTAGCTTGAGGGTGGTGGATGCTTTGAGCCAACTGTCTTCAGTATTGGTATTGATTTCCATTTTCCATGTCATGTTATAGTCTGAAGACTCATGTCAGCCAATCTGGAGATTTTAAAATTCACAGACAGATAAGCTGCAGGTACTTCATGTCACCTGCAGTTAAAGCAGACAAAATATCGGGTAGCAGAGAGATAAATTTGGGTTCTTTGGGATTGTCATTTGTGGGTCTAACTTCAGAAATGCCCTAATTTGCAGCCTCTGATTTCATTGGAAGTGAATGGTAAAACCTGTCTTGTTTTTGTGGGTTAGTCATTAGTTTATATGCTTCAGAACAGTGATAGAAAATGCCCACGGAATGACAAACAAGGAACTTGTTAGATACTTCAGTTAAAGAAAAAACAAACATATATGTAGAGAGAAGTGTACTTAGCAGAACTTGTACTGGTGGATTGTTATGTCTGAGTTGAGGTGCTATGTGTGGGCTTTTCTCAAATGGAGAAGGTTTTATGTAAAGCTTCTGTCTGCTGTTTTGCTGTATTTGTGGGTGCAGGTTGGACTGTAATACTTTACATATTTGCTTGGGTTTCTCTGCAAGGCTTATATTTGTATATTTGTAATGAAGTCAGTGGAGCTATCCATAACAGATACCACACTAACCGAAAGCAGAAATGGGACATTTTCTCTACAGTGAAAGTGAAGAAAGTAGACTAATATTACATCTAAAACAAAGTAACTCCTTTAAATTTCACAGCTATTTCCATGCATTCTTGGTCAGTATTCTCTGAGGAAGCGAAGCACTGGAATGTATAGATGCACAGAACAACTTAAGTGTATATACCTGAGTCAGTGTAAAAATAGTCTGGTTCCTTACCAGAAGCGATGTGATGAAATTTCAAGGTCACCTTGTCTTTAAGTCCTCTTTTTATCTTCTAAATTCCCTAGGGCAGGCAAGTTTCCCATATTAAAACACAACAGAAATGTATGGTAGCTACGACTTTTTAATTTCATAGGAATTTTACTTCTTCTAAGATAATTCTTTCAGAGTTAACCTTTGTAGTAGAGTCGATAAAATTGTGGGGGGGTTGTTTCTTTGTTTTTAAAGTGAACACTTTGTTTCTGTTCCCCAATCTTTCTTAAAAACATTTTTTCGTTTTCTGGTGGAAGGGAGAAAGGTGTTTGGAGATCTGTGTGACTGGGATTGGAAACTGTTTAAGCTGTCTGACCATGCTGTGCGTCTCCACTGTCCTTACAGCACAGACCTGTCAATCAAACACACTTTTTATTTGCTTTTGCTGTAGGTGTAGCTGAAATCTTCATGTCTACAAGAGGCAAGTTTTACTCTGTGTCCATGCAGTTCAAGCATGTACCGCGCGCTGATAGCAGGGAATGATCAAAGTAGAAAATATGTGAAAGGCAGGTTTAGAAGAAATGACTAAGCTGCAGTTCAGGTTTGTTGTTCTAGTGCAAAGAGTAGGAGAAGCTGTAAAATTCAATGGACTTCAAATGGCATCAGTCTCGACTTAATGTGCAACCTTTACATGATCTGGAGTTTGAAAACTGAAGGGGAGCATTTTGGGGAGCTTCTGTAAATTGGTGGTTTAAGATTCCTTGGAGGGAGAGAAAGGCTTCCAAGTCATCCAAATCTTCCAGCACTGGATCAGGCTGCCCAGAGAGGTGGTGAAGTCTCCATGTGTCTGGAGACATTCAAAACCCACCTGGACACGTTCCTGTGCAACCTGCTCTAGGTGGACCTGCTTTGGCAGGGTGGTTGGACTAAATGATCTTCAGAGGTCCCTCCCAACCCTATATCATTCTGTGATTCCTATGTTTGTTCAAACTGTATAAAGTAAAAGTACCAAATTCAGCATGGTTGTATGCAACTTCAATAAAACTGTCCAGATATTCCAATTAAATGATGCACAGTGTTAGCTTATGGCACAATCAAGTCTTAAAATGAGTATGGTGCCTTTTAAAACACTGAGCTTCTATTTTGAAACTGTTGAAAGAAATACCACAACTTGATTGTAGGACTAGCAGAAACAGTTTGAAATGCTTTTTGTTAGAAGACATGTTGGCAAAATGCAAGGCTTCTGGGAGAGTATGTTTCAGTGAAATTTCTTCTAAAAAGGGCAACCGAATTTTTAAAAAAATAGTAAGAAAAGTCTGCAGACACTAACTTTGTTTTCCTTAAATTTCAGGAAGTAAAACTAGGAGCAAAAGACTTACAGTCTTCTCAAAATAGGATGTAAAACATAGTGATTTCATCAGAAACGTTGAAACTTTGATTTTGCTGTGTTTGCGAATGACTGAGAGTTTCTCACAATAAAAATCTATAGAGAGCTTGAATAGAAAAGCACTTTGTTACTGAAGAATTTAATGTTTTTCTTGTGGAAACTACAGGTTCTTTGTAATTTAATGACATCAAGGGAAACATAGGTTTTGATCATTTGGTAATTTCATGTACCTTTTCAGCTAAGTCAGTTTTACTGCTTTGTTGATAGATGCTCTTCATGTATTGCCTGATGTAACTGATTTATTACTTCAGGGAGAGTCACGTACATTCTTTTCTGCAGGTGTTGCAGTTTTAATTATATGCCAATAGAAATGCAACTGAGAGATAAGTGGTCAAGGAGCAAGCTTTGCACAGGGGAAGGAGACAGCAAAGGTCATGCAAATTTCTTGATTTTCATAAACAGATGTACTCCCTACACTCAGGAATATCTGAACACCAAAAACAACAACAGAAAAAAAGAGCAGAAAAAGTCTTCTCAAAATTGTGACCTTTTCTTAGGATATGTTACTCTTTTTTAATTTTTTCACTTTAAAAGGATGGTTGGCTTCCTCATTATCTCTTTGAAGACCCAAGATGCACACACCTGTGTCTCAACTGGGCAAAGTTGCTTTTAAATCCCTGGTTAGGCATGTGCTTCTTGGCCAGCACAGCTTTTGTAAGGCCATTCTGAGGCAGCTGGTTGCCCTCTTGGGTCTTGCAAGGAGCCTCCAAACACAGTTTTGGCTTCAGGTTCCAGAAGGGGTGGGCAGAGGGGCTGCAGGTGGGAAGATTGGATGCTGAGTATGGATCCTTCACTGCATAGATGAGTAGCACAAGGCCTTCCCATAGGGAGGGAAGTTTTTGCATCAGTGCTATTCAAATGTGAAGTGGGGAATCTAGTCTGTGGTATTTCAGGATACAAAAAACCCCACCCACGATCTTTGTCTCTTTATAGCTGTTGATTTTTAAAACTTAGAATCATAGAATGGTTAGAATTGGAAGGGACCTTAAAGCTCATTGAGTTCCAACCCCCCTGCCATGGGCAGGGACACCTCCCAGTAGACCAGGTTGCTCAAAGCCCTCTACATATCTGTTATTTGTTAGTCAAATAATTCAGAGTGGCAGTGTGCCATTTTTTCTGTCCATTCTTTCTACTATCGCCCAAACTGGTAAGGTGAATTAAAATAGCTCATTTTGTATGAAGTAGTCGTGACCAACATTTGTCCTCTAGGACATTCAGAAATCAGATATTGTATAGTAGGCCATTGTATTTACATAGAAAAGTATTTAGGCTTGACCTTATGGTGTAAGCTGGAAACAAAGTGTTTGAAAGCACCATAAATCAGTAATTTCCTGCTTCTTTTTTCTCTAAATATCTAAGGGGGAAATGTTCGGTGTTTCAGCATGTTTTTCAAGAGCTTGAGCTAGCCTTCACTGGTCAGTCTTCAAAAATGATTTCTGTGTGTGGCCATGAAGAAAGGCACTGAGTATCACGTCTTACGTTATTTCCTGTAAAAGTAATACTGGCCTAATTTGGAGAGATGTTAGCTTGAGCTTCTTGCAGGTGTTGCTAAGGTCCAAGTGCCCGTAGATATTGCTATAATTTACCATGTAGACACGCTCACTTAGATCTTATGTAAATCATTTCAATTTTTTCTGCTCATTCGTAGTGCTTTTGCCTTTCTTTCCTAGCTCAGCTACATTTTTGGTGTTAGAAAAAAAATAATAAAATTAAGCAGATCTATTGCATTGTATTCAGGTCTTTTTAGTCTTTCTGAGAGATCTTAGAATAACCCCATGGAGAGTCCATGTGTTAGTCTAAGACAGTTTTGACTCTGTCATTTACTGAGGGATACTCATGTGTTTGACAGCATTAGTTACCTTTTTTTTCCATCTCAGTTCTATGAAAAACTCATGCTGACATATTAATGTTAGAATTGTCTCAGGTGTGGTCATACAAATTTACAGTTGATAGTTAAGTTAGCCAGCTAATGCCATAGAAGAGTGAAATTCCTCTCAGGAGGAGAGGCAGGGGAGTGAAGTGATAACCAGAGGAAAAAAGCAACCAGGGCAGTAAGGAGATCAGAACTTTTTTAGCAGAAAGCACCATAATATCTGCCTCGGAACTAGCTGCAAAACTTTGAGAGAAAACAGTAGGAAAAACGCTAGATTTGTAAGATTACAAAAAAATAAGTGTGAAATGGGTATAATACCAAAAATTTTAGGTACTGGTGTTTTCCAAATTTTTGTTTCAGGTGTGTTCAGACAAGTTATTGAAAAGTTCGAGGTGTTTGGAGTGATTTTATTGTTGTTCTGTATCACACTAAAATTCACTTACTTGTTTTCAGATTGGAAAGAATGTATTTTTAATGAAGACTTAAATAATAGACACCTCCCAGTACTTAATCTTCACTTGCTAATCTGATTTCCAGTGCACTACTACTTACCTCTATTATGCTGTATTTTGTCTGATTGTTAAACAACTGCTTGTAAGGCAGAAATGTTTCACTGAAGACATCTCGTTAAATTCTGTCAGCTGAGTGCTCAGGAATATGGTCTGCATATGCTTCTGCCTTGAAGCGAAGCACAAAACACAACAGGATGACTGCCAGGTTTTGTCTGCCTTGAGCAAATACTATAGATCGAGATAACTGAGCTTCAGATATTCTATAAGGGTAGTCACAGAAATATTGGCTCAAATTAAGATCAAAGATCTTCTTATGGGTGGGATTTACGCCCCAAAATGTTGTTCTACTGATAGTTTTGTTACAACTGTAGTTTTTTCTTTCTTCTCTTTGTCACATGTAATTTTCTTCAGATTGAAATGTTTTCTAAAAGTGATTGATAAATCCATCACATAAAGCTGTTTTCATGCTCCTGTTGCCATATTTTTTTTTATGAAGCCAGGCATATTGTTCTTGGAACTCTGATTTTTGTCCTACTTTTTTTTCCTCTTAGTTTACATGAAGCATATTGCAAGATATTTGTAGACTTTTTGCTTTTAAATATCATAGAACAATCTGTTCTTAATGATTTCAGGACATGTACCATCCCCTAGCTAATGTTAGGTTTTCTAGAGAATTGGTCTTTCTGTATGTGCTCATCCATATCCTCTGCACATTATCTGTTGTATCTGGTTTTTGTTCAGTTCATAATTTGTTGACTCATTGGTTACGTGGGTAAAAGATACTGCCCTGCTCTTTCAAAAACCGCAATCTACCAAGCTTCCTGGCACACTTACTACTGCCAGCTGTATTAAGAGAATTGTTGCTGGTATGTTGTACCTAAATTTTGTCCAGCTAGTGAGAAACTGTGAAGAACATGAGAGTTGAAACTGAATCACTGGCTTTAACCGAAAATCTCAAAGAGGTGCTTTGTTGACATGTCTCCGCGTGTATGTGGAAAAATAATTCCTGGAACTGCTCTTAATTGCTGTTCCGGGAACTGGGACTCTTCAAGTCAATTGAAAATGAAGGTAGTATAAAGCTGTGGCAATCTGTTTAATTGTTACTATAGTAATTATGTACGTAAATTCTCTTTACTGCGATAGGTATTTTGTGACCCAAAAGTTCTGAAGAAAGTACTTCTTGAGTGCTGTTTTACTCCTGTGTGTAATATTTTTTTCATATATGGAAGTAACTATGGAAGTGTTTAATGCTGTGTGATGTCAGTTATTTTGTCTGTCTTTAAAGCATCTTTTCTCTACTTCCTTTATTAAAAAAGACTTTATACTCCGTGGTGTTTTCACAGTTGAAGGTTGTTAATACAATTTTCTACCTCAAGATTTTTGTCAGGATATGTTGCTGCTGACTGATGTATAATTTCCAAAACAGTCAAATAGTTCTCATCGGGTGGGCTCTAGCTTATGTGTTGTATGTGATTTCTTGTGCTCAGAGGTGGAAAACTCATATAAGCTCAGTTTGTCTTTTGAGACCTTCAGCGTTCATGTAAAAATCTTGGGAAGTAAGATTTGTCCAAGAACTTGTGATATTGAAACCTGATTACAGTCGGGACCTAGGCACTGAACATATTAATTATTTAGATACAGATTGCTTCTATAACACCACTTGCCAGCGCAGACCACACATTCACCTGGAAGAGGCTCCTAGCAATTGCTTTGGGGAAAATGCATGTGTAGGACGAGCCTACAATAGATAATGTTCAGCAAGAAATACATGTAAGGATTATTGTAGTCTCTAGTGCTTTGTGAGCCCATGTGTGCAATTGTTTTTTGAGGTAATGTGCATTTTCCACACTCACAATGCTTGGTAGCCATTACTTCCACAGCTGAACACTCAGGCTGTGTGGAAAACTAGTTGGTTTTGGCTTTCAGTCCTGTCGCATGAGAATTAGTTTGGTGACTCTGATGATAATCCATATGCTAGTATACTGGCTTAATAATAACTCTGTTTTATTATTTTGCTAGTCATTCTTTAAGCTTTGACTTTTGAGCGTGGAGCTTTTTTTTTTATTTTTGCTTTTATCATCATTGATTATTATACCTATTCTATCATATAGTCATTTAAAGTCATAAGACCTTTTTGCAGTGAGTTTATTTTTCCTAAATCAGAATAATTATGTCCTTCTGGCAGCCTTCTCTTCTGTGCTCCTGCCACGTTCCCATGTCATTTGTGAATGTTGAACAGCAGCGATTTCAGCAGAGAACATTAGACTTCATGAATAACCTCTGTCTGCTATGAAAATTTATACTTTCAGTATCTCTTGTTTAGCCCGTAGCTGCAATACCACCTGCCCTGTGGCAGCACTTCTTTTAAAGAGCCTTACTTGAGGGAGCCTGTCAGAGCCTCTGATCTGAAGATCTGGAGACTTTCTGCAGGATCACCCTGTTCAAAGATGTGTTGACCACTTTAGAGGAGAAACCTGGGAATTTGGGAGACATGACTTCCCTTTCACTGCCCTCCTGGAAGATGGTGTCTCCTATCATCATCCAGCTGCCTGTTTCTGAGTACCACAGGTCTCTGGACCAGATCTCCAACTCTGCTGACACAAGAAGGGTTGCGGAGGCTGGAGCAGGTTGATGGACAAGTTTGGGACTGTGTCTTTTGATGGATTACTTGTTGGATTGTACTGATTTAAAGTATTTGTGTAGTTAAGGCTTTAATGGGCGAAATAATCGGTCCATAACTACTCAGCGAACCTTTCTTTTTCTTTATCAGAATCACTAAGTTGTGTGTGAGTTTTGAGCAGAAAAACTGCTGGCAAAAGAAGTACTGCAAGAGCCTACTACAAGTCCTGTAGTAGCAAGGGTCATCCTGAGTAGTTTAAACATAATAGTTGATGTGTTTCTGCTTGTAATGTACCTTTCAAAACTCTTTTCAAAGTGATTTTTAGAAAGTTAGATTCACAGACTTGACAAATAGAAGCTGTCTTGATGACCATGGTTCACTTTTCTCTTCAATATGCAATTGGCAATTGAGTAGCAGAGCTACAAAGCAGTAGCTGTGTCAGTAGTTTCCCTGTTTGTAGACTGTTATCATCAGTCTTTGTAATATTTTTGAACATACCAATACCATTAGTCACTATGTTCACACAGAAGGTCTACCATCTTTATGGTTAAAATTTTAAAACTTCCAAAAAAAGGTGGAAGTTACTGGAATCCTTGGGTCATCTTTAGATTTGTTTCACTGCTTAATTTAGCTCGACTCTACTGCTGTATTTAATAGCAGCTGTCACCCCAAATATCTTCTTGTGCCTGTCAACTGTTTGTCATGCTGTGGTACGCTTCTTGAGTGACTTCCCATCTCTCCTCACACCTTCTGTAGTTTCTGGGGAAGCCACACATGGTGTGCCTCGGTTAGATGACTGTTTTCACATGCATCCTTCTCCATTGCTAGAAAGACTATCTTGATGATGCACTTGTATCCTGAAGTGAGGTTGTCCATGGACCTTTGCTGAGAGACCCCACAAAACATAGTGAAGTGGTTAATATAAAACCATCTGGTGAAGAGCAGTTTAGGGAGTGAAGGGGCTGAAAATTGTGGTATTGACTATTCCAAAATAACGTTTGAATTCTACCAAGATTTGCCAGGTTCCTCCAGAGGCTCTTGAGGAAGACTAGATTATTGCAAAACTGTAAAGACAATGGAGCATCATTTAAAGCAACCCAAGTTTCAGATGCGTACTGAGCCTGTGGGTTGTGTTAACCTGGCTTTCCTTCTCTGACTGGAGAGATTTGAACTCCTTTTGCACTAGGCCTTCAAATAGCTTTTGATACTGAAATAACAGCTTCTCCCTTTAGAGATTCTTGATTTAACATAAATAAGTATCTGTATTCACTAGAGACTGCCTAAATCTGTTGTTTCCACAATGGGTCCTACATGCCAGACCAGGAGCAGTTAGACTTTTTCTGGTGCAGTAATTTATTTATTTATTTTAATTTTATAAGAAACTAGGACGTGAGAGAACTGAACTTGAAAATCTGGAACAGACTTTCAGGTCAGCTGCTTGTGTGCTTTGGACAAGGACTTCAAATAATCAAAGTTTTCATGATTTGTATTTGTATCAGTACGTGCTTGTCGCTTCCTCTATAGTTTATGACTTTCTGAGCTTTTTGTGTGAGGAGGAAAAGCCTGTCAAAATATCACCTTTAAATGACCAGAACTAATTAACAGTCACTGTTTCTTTTCTGTTTTGGTTTGTTTCTTCCACTCTGTGTATTATGCACGAAGATAAAAAGAGATCCTTACAAAGCTTGATGGTCAAGTATTACTTGATCTTCAATGCTATAAATAAGTATGGTAGGAATAGGACTTGTATTAAACAAACATAAATCTGTTCTAAGGAGTTAAAAGCAGATCTGCCTGCATTCTTATATGAATTTCACCATTAACACTGCAGTTGAAAACATGGTCCTTAAATTACTGTTTTCATGGTAAATGCTATTTAAATACCCTGTGAAGTATATATTGTTTTGGCAGGGCTAAATTATTTCAGAAGTCTGAATACTAATTGTCATGTGAAGCTTCTGAAAATGCAGTTGCAAGCAAAAGTCAACTTTCTGGGCATGGAGTTTTGTCACAGGAAAGAGGGGTGGAAATAGCTTGTCTAGATCCAGTCCTTGACTTCCATTCCAAAGCTGTCAATTCTAAGTAGGCTTTGTTTTGTCTTGCAAAATCACAGCCACTTTTAGCATACTAAGAAGAACATTTCTTAATGTTATGTATTGTATTGACTGTTTCAGTAATTTCAAGTTGTGCTGTCTATTAAAAAAACAACCAACAAAACAGAACAAAAGCAAACCCAAGGGAGCTTGGCTTTGAGGTAAACACTACATTAAAATTTATTGTGGACAAATAACTAAAACCTGAAAATAGATTAGGAAATTATTATAAAGCATAAAAACATAAAGCAATCGAAAACAAAGACAAAGGTGGTTAGCAAAATACTGTGAACTGCTAATTAGCACTGCTGAGAGTGAAGCTGCTCTGGGACTTTCCTCTATAGTGAGTGGAGTACACCCAAACCCCAGAGTAGCTGTTCCTCGTATCTAAGGATTTTTAGGTCTTTGTTTAATCTTTTCATGGAAACCAAAGTCCAGTTAAACATGTTGTTGGGACAGAGGTGATGTAAAGATCAGGAAGCTGGGAAGCAGCAGTGTGTCCTCTAGTTTCGCCGTAGCCAAATAAAGATTAGCCAACAAGAAGTTCTGCCTGTTTTGTCCATAAAAGGAGATTTCCTATCAAGGAAAAATCACCGCGGGTGCTCACGATGCAGGTGTTGCTGCAGGGGAGCATCCTGCAGAGGCCCATTTAACGAAGCCACTCTTAATTCATGGAGCTTAGTGTTACGGGGTTATAGTTAGCCCTGGGTAGTGTGAGAGGGGACTGAGTTAAATTTCAGTCTTATTCTCCATTCTGATGCCAGTGGCCATTTGACCCCGAGAAATGTTAGCCATTAATTGCTTTCTTCCTTTTCACACTAATAAAATGGGGCCTCTCCAGCCATCACAGAGAAGTCTCAGATGAAAAGCAGCATTTCACTTCATTAGTAGAATTTATTCCATGGATGCATCTAGTAACTTTAATCACTTACTGAGCTTTAAATTAAAGTAAAAACTGCAAAATGCCTTTCATGTGAAAGGAATGCATTGGAGGTGACCTGTTGACCTAAACTGCTGCTTAAAAGCTTTAAAAAGCAATATAAAATTTGTAAAAGATAGTGTGAATCATGTTGCTTCAGAAACAAGTTACTGATAAACATTCCTGTTCGATAAAGTGGGACCTAGGGGTTAAAGTTCTTCTGTGACTTACTTAGAGGACTGGTAATTGTCTGGTTAATGACTTTCTATTTCACTCATTTGAGCAAGAAGTAGATTGTTGAATACCAAGTAGCGAGACTGAAACCAAACAGAGTTTGCCCTGATAAGCCTGAAAACTCCCTGCAAGCTGCAGGTTGTGCGTCAGATTCACTAAACAGAAGTCTCTTTCATCTTTAAATATAAAGAAAGGAGGCAAGTTTGTAATTAAACCCACCAATTTTGCAGTGTAGGGAGTAGATGAATCTGACAAAATTTGTCTCTCTGTATTTCTACATTATGTCATGCTTGGTCTGTTGTTGTTTTTGGGGGTTTTTGTGAGGCACCAGGATCATCAGTACAGCACCTAGTTCTCTTCTCCAATTACACAGCTGTGTTTTTGGAAAGCTACCAGCAAGAGTGGTTGGAATCCCTGGGGAGAGACCACGGGGGGCTTCATTTAAAGTCCTCTCAGCTCTAAGGTGGAAAATGTGACTGACATAGTGCCTGCCTTAAATTTCACCTTTTCTTGCTCATGCAACTGCAAACTGCTGCGGTCAGGGTAGGCAGCACCACCGTGGTTTACCCAAGGACACATGTTGAGTCAGTGTTTTCACATGTCCCACCATTGCTGGTGCTGGCTGGTCTGTGCTGGTGTGGCCAGCTGGGTGACAGCATGCTGTTTTTCTTGACACATTTTTAACCACAGACTCAGTTTGTATTTGAGGGAGCCAAAAAAGTTGTATTGGACTCGCTGCGCCTTGCAACTTGGTCTCTGTAAGGGGTTTCTGCAGAAAGAATGTTCTGTTGCTGATTGCGGTTCATCGAACTGATGGAAAGCAGCAGCAGGTTTCATAAATTCCTGTAGGGTAAATTTTCACCTGCCAGTTGGATCATTGAACAGGCTGCTGTCAGTAAATGCAGGACATCTCATACTCCCCCTATTCTGCTTTTTTCGGCTTTGCTCCCAACCTTTGTGGTGGTGCTGTTCTGACTTTTGTTCTGGCTCTGCTTGTGGTTCTCTGCAGAGCTGGCTTAAATCTGGTTTGGCTTTTTCTGTTAACTTTCTGCTGGTTTAGTGTATCGAATTGACTGATGTGGAGGTTGACTGGTTGTCAAGGCTGGCAGGAAGAGGAGGAGTGGAAATGATGCAAAAGTAGGCAGGTCCCTTCCACAGGTAGAAAGCTATTGTGTCCCCTCACCTTATCTAATGAGATCACACACTGTGCAGTAAAAATTGGAGCAGGGTTGAGAGAGGACCTAGAACTGTTGGTCTTAGGTGCTAACTTCAAAAATAGTAACTTTTGTTTTAGTTTCTTGACGTCTTATTCCCCTTTATGAACTCTTTTTTTTCTCCTACTGATGCTTTGGTAAAAACTATACTTTCCCAGTTATTGGATGCCAAAATGTTAAATGAATGGAGCAGGATCACTCTTTGTCAAGGAGTCAAAAGATGTTTCAGCAGTGAATTGGTGATTGCTGTGGGAAAGACATATGGATTTTTCAGAATGTAGTGAAAACACTGATGGGAATAATGAAAAGGAAGAGGCCGAGTGGCCGGAAGAATAAGAAATGGAGGAGGTCATGTCTCTGCGTTTCCAGCAAAGAGCTGAAAGAAGCAAATGAGAAGTGCAGGCACTCTTAAGTCTAGGGAAAGATGATGCAAACAAGCCCAAGAGCTGATCTGTTTGAGAAATGATGGAGAAATAACTATGTGGTTATGAGTCAGTAACCAGTGTTTTTCTGTTATGGATGGAAGAGCTCCAGTATTGCCAAAATCGTAATTTAAAAATTACACAATGTGAGAAATTGTAAATCTCAAGTCACGCTTGTTGGGTTACTTGGAATTTTTAGCCGATGCATTTTACAAGAAAAGTGGGTTGGTTGTTTTGGGTTGTTTCTTTTTTTTTAGAAATAAAACTAAATGAGGAAAGTCTTAATGATAGTTTTATTTCTAGTAAATCTAACCTAGTTTTTCTAGGCCTTTTCTTCTTGCCTTAGCCAGGTGATGCAGCTTGCTTTACATGTGTGTTGTGCTCCCGTTTGTTCCTGTAGCTACAGATGTGTCATCTGTGCCATCATGCTTTAGTATTAGTAGGATCAAACAGACCTTGGACAATGCATCGTGTGCAAAATATTCAGCTGATTGATTTTACTGTTGCCCTTTGGGGTAGCATTTGGAGGAAAATGCTGAATGTTTGGGTTTGCTCACTTCATTCCCAGTCTTCCAGACACTGCTTTCCCCCTGAGAAGCAGATATTTGCTCAGCAAATGTTCTTCTGTTGCTTCTGGAGTCCTGATGCTGCGCTGGTTGAAGGCAATGTTGTGCTCAAAGATGAGCCTTGTCTTTAAAGGAAATAAAAACCCAGAAGGCAGCAACCCTGTGTTTTCAAAATGAATTATAAATACAAGGCCAAAATGTTTTTCCATGCTCTATTGCTGTCTCAGGATAATTCTACTCCGTACTAGACACACAAGCAGCAAAACCCTGAGATTTTGTTTCTGCAAGGCTGCTGTTATTACTAACGTCATTAGTAGTACTAATATTGCTTCAGCCAGAACCATCTCCTTTCCACTTACTTCCTCTCTGCATTGCCTTCTAGCTCAAGCTCTTAGTAGGTTCAGACCTATTCCAGCTTCTTTACCTAAAATATTGATAACTGACCTAAAATCAAATTTGTTTTTTTGGGTTTTGGGCATGAGGGCAGAGGTCCAGAGCAACTGTAACTCTTGTCAGGGGTAGTTCATCAAAGTTAGGTTGATGGTTGGAGTAGATGATCTTAAAGGTCCCTTCCAACCTAGACAATTCTATGGTTTAACGACACTGCAGAGATTTTAAATAGTCCCCAGCGCAGTTAGGTGAGTTATGACTGTGTTTTGTATGTCACTGTATGTAAAATACTGAGCAGACATCCTGGCAGGAATGGATCGACACTAAGTAGAGCAGTAACTTTCAGTCACTGATGTGGTTTTTTGAGTTGGGTGTGGTGTGTGTTTGTTTTGTTTTTTTTAAATGTGGCCTTTTATGTATTTTCTTGTTTTGTTTGCTTTTCTTTTCAGGAACGGCTATTTAATAGGAAATAAGCCTTTAGAATACAACTAGGTCTTAGCTCTGCAATTGGCATATATCTAGTGGACTCTATTTAATATCTAATGGACTGTTATTGAGACAGAAAAAATGTTGTATTTAATAGTTAAATTTGATCTGGCAAAACATTGTTCTGAAGCATTAATCTTCTGTTTAGGATTCTTCTGGGGGTTATTTTTAGAGAAGAAGGAACAAAATCCCTTCAGCGTGGTTGTCTGTTTTCAGTAAAATGTGCTGTTACTGTCGCTTTTCTAGGGGTCGCCCCTGTTTGATCTTATCAAACAGTCAAAAGAACGAGAAGGCCAAACTGATCAGCCTGAACCTGCTTCCAATCTCAATATGCCTTTCCAACATAATCACACTGCAGCAGACCTGTAAGTGACACGCATGCTTGAGGTCTGGTAAAATGTGAAGTTAATATTGCCCTTAAGGTTTAAATCCACTTCTATTCCATTTTCCTACTCGTTAGGCTTGGTACTTAGGTTATGTTGAACTGTTGTATTTGCTGCTGCTTATTATACATGTAAATTTAGCTAAATCAAATTTTGAAATATTTTTTTCCCAAGCTCTGTCAAGCTTGTAATTGCAAACTGCTACCCTATTTGCCTAGGGATAAGTAAGTCCTTTTATTGGGTTTTTAATCAATAACTTGAATGTTTAGTTCCTCATGTGAGAGTAACAGGTTACAGTAGCAAATAATTTCTTCTAATGGGGGAAGAGTTCCTGCAATATTACTCCTAAAATTTTCTCAATATTCTTCTGTGATGTTAAGTGCTTAATATATGTTGAATCTCCAGATACCTTTCTCCTGTGAGATCTCCTAAGAAGAAAGCATCTGGACCGTCTCCAAGTGCTAATTCCACTCCAGATGCTCAGTCAGCTCCAAACCCCCAAACACAGAAGCCACAGAAATCTACCTCCCTCTCTCTCTTCTACAAAAAAGGTTTGTTGTATCTGTTTATGCTGAAGCTGTAAAGTTATCTCTTGTTATTTATCCTTTTTTGGGGTTTGGAACTCAGTGTTTCTTAAAAGATGGTAATAGAATCTGTCTGTATTAAACACCGTGCAAACCCTCAGGTGCCTCTGAAGAAACAGTAAACAGCAGGTTAATGCATGCACTCCTGCATACTGCAAGTTTGAACCAAAAACTTATCTACTGACTGTAAGAATAGCTGTATGTGTTCAGATGGAGGGTTCTTCTGTCACAGCATCCTTTTTTCTCAAGCTTCATGGGAAACTTAGGAACTGGGCAAGCACATATGGTGCTTCCCCTGAATGCTTTCCCAATCTTTGACTTTTTGCAACTCAGGGGTTTTCCTGAGCCTTTTGTGATGTGTCTGCTTAGTAATTCTCAGTAGAGTCACATTCCAAATGCGTGTTCAGACCCTTAATGAATTGAAATAGAGAGATGTGAGCAGCATTGCTTGGTGTGGACTTCAGCGTCTCCACTGACTGTTGGATGAAGAATCTTCCATTTATTTTGACCCTGGTTTCTATTGCCTTCCTTTGGTGGCTCATAGTCTTTGTAGTGGGAGATGGTGAACTTTCAATTGCTGTCCCTCTTTCGTCGTGTTCCTCTTATCTTGTCGATCCCTATTACAATTTCAGTTTGTTTTTCTTCTCTGTTTCTGAAGTGTATCTACTGGCCTATCTTCGACTACGTACCCTGTTCTCCCGGCTTCTCTCTGAACATCCTGACCTGGAACCCTTGATCTGGACCCTCTTCCAGCACACTTTGCAAAATGAGTATGAACTTATGAGAGACAGGCACTTGGACCAGGTAACGTTAGCAAAAAAGTTTTAAAAAAGACTCTTTGAACAAAATGTTCTTTATAATTTTATTTTTTTTAGCCATTAGAAAATATTTCTTTGTAAATCAGTCAAAGGAGAAATAAAATTAGAGTGATGTCTATCATCTCTGTTTTTTTGAAGTACTAGCAGGTACTTAACACATTCAAATACCATTTGCAGCTATTTTCAAAATAAGGGAGACGCACCAAGTTTTCTAATAATTTGCATAAGAAAATACTAATTTTTCTTTGGGAAGACAATGTGTGGCTGACAAACTTTTCATTACTCTGCCCTAAAGTTGCAGCATGTGAAATGAGTTTGAGAACATACTGTCAGCTCCAATTAGTTTATTGTCATACAGAAGGTGGAGGGAATAGTAGTTGACCTTTATTCTGGAAGTTCTTTTGAAGTTGGGTTGCATGCTAGTTCCCAGAGCACTGTCAGTAATAGAATCATCAATTGATTTGTTAACTTGAAATGAAGAAGCTGAATTCATTTTCTGCATTTCCAGTTGTCTTGTCTTGTTTCTTTAACAGATCATGATGTGTTCCATGTATGGCATATGCAAAGTAAAGAATGTAGATCTTAGATTTAAAACAATAGTTTCAGCATACAAGGAGCTTCTCAACACAAATCAAGAGGTATGGAGATTCTTTAATGTTACCTCTTCATAAAAATGTTACAAACAAATTGTTTCTCTCTGTTTAAAATAAAAAAAAACCCGAACTACAGTTGAACTAACCAAAGAAAACGTGTACTTCACTGTATTTAGTACTAAAAGTCTCTCTTTAAACATCTTGCACAAATAGTTTGGTAACTCTCCTTAAAAAGCAAATTTCATTCCACTTCTTCACTTAAAGATACTAAATGAGAAACTAAATACAATACATATGCCATAGAATCATAGACCTGTCTAGATTAGAAGGGACCTCTAAGATCACTTAGTCCAACCATCAACTTAACTCATAAAAAACCACCATGTCACTAAGCATATGTTTTAGCATCTTTAAAATACCTCCAGGGATGGTGCCTCAACCACCTCCCTGGGCAGCCCATTCCAATGCTTAATAACCCTTTCAATCCAAAAATTTTTCCTGATACCCAATCTGAATGTCCCCTGGTGCAACTTGAGGCCATTTCCTCTTGAGCTATCGCCTGTGACTTGGGAGAAGAGACTGTGACCCGCCCACCTCTCTGCAACCTCCTTTCGGGGAGTTGTAGAGGGTGATAAGGTTTCTCCTGAGTCTCCTTTTCTCCAGGCTGAACAACCCCAGCTCCCTTAGTCTGTCCTCATAAAGCTTACTCTCCAGAGCCCTCACCAGCTTTGTTGCCCAACTGTAGACCTGCTCCAGCACCTCAGTGTCCTTCCTTTTTATGGTAAGGGGCCCAAAACTGGACACAGTATTGAGTAGAGGGGGATGATCCCTCCTGAAGCCCTACTCACCACACTGTTTCCAGTACAGGCCAGGGTGCTGTTGGCCTTCTTGGCCACCTGGGCACACTGATGACTCATGTTCAGCTGACCAACACCCCCAGGTCCTTTTCTACCCAGCAGCTCTCCAGCCACTCTTCCCCGAGCCTGTAGCACTGTATGGGGTTGGTGTGACCCAAATGCAGGGCCTGGCACTTGGTCTTATTGAACCTCATCCCATTGATTTATGAGTTTGTCAAATGTAAAATTGTCATCTTTTTCTTTTCTTGTTGTGTATGATTTTCTCACCCTTTGTAGACTTTCAAACGTGTCCTTATCAGGGAAGAACAGTATGACTCCATTATAGTCTTCTACAACTTAGTGTTTATGCAGAAGCTGAAAACTAACATTTTGCAGTATGCCTCCAACAGGGTAAGCTGCTGCTTGTCTTCAGTGTTAATTTTTTAGTAGAACAGGAATTTATAGACAATAAAACCTTATGATTATTTTATTACTTTTACAGCCACCCACTCTGTCACCGATCCCACACATTCCTCGCAGCCCTTACCAGTTTTCCAACTCTCCTCGGCGTGTCCCTGCTGGCAATAACATTTACATCTCTCCCTTGAAGAGCCCATACAAATTCTCCGATGGGTTTCAGTCGCCCACAAAGATGACTCCAAGGTCTAGGTGGGTTGTTGACAAGCATTTCTTTGACTAAATTAAAGGTATTTGGGGGATTTTAGTGGAAGCAAATTAGAAAACCACACAGTCTGGTTTGTCAATAGTCTGTGGTGGTTATATCTTTCCTGGTTAAACGTTTTTGTTCTGTATTTGGAATCTTTATTCATCTTTGAGTGCTTTTTTGTTTCAGTTGAGTCAGTGTGCTTGAGGAGTTTGGTTTGTGAGGTTTTTTGTCTTTTTTATTTTCTATTTTTTTTAAATAGTCACATTCAAGAGAGTTTTTCTGACCTAGTTGCGTAAATGTTGTTGGCTTTGACTCTTCATCCCACTCCTGGAAAAACACAGATGAGAAGAGAGAGAGGAAGAGGCTTTGTTAATGTTCTATGCTAAGATATGCAAATTAGTGGATGCTTTTGTCATTGTTAGATGTAGCTTAATGTTCAATACTTCTCTTCTTTGGCAGAATTTTGGTGTCGATTGGTGAATCATTTGGGGTGAGTTCTCACATTTTTAATGTCAAGTCTTGAATACATGTAACTTCTGGAGGAGTGGGGATAGCTTGCCAGCACCTGTAAGAACTGGCCAGTGAATGTCTCTGATTTAATGTGGGTAAAGAATCTGTAGACACACAAAGATTGCAGAGGTGTCCTGTTAACTCCTTTCAAATACCCAGACTTCACTTTTAAAATCGTATTTTACTTTAGGAGCTTTGAAATAAGGTAGTTCTTAAACTGCAGAGTTTTAGAGCTCCTAATTTATTTGGGGTTTTTTAGTGGATAATCTGGAAAGTTGGAGTAGCTTCAGAATTTATTGGTAATTCTTCCCTTATTTTCATGTAATTTCAGACTTCTGAAAAGTTTCAGAAAATAAACCAGATGGTGGGCAACAGTGAGTGCCAGCTCAAACGCAGCGCAGAGGTAAGCGCTGCTCCTAAGCCACTGAAGAGGTTGCGCTTTGACATAGAAGGGCAAGACGAAGCAGATGGAAGGTGAGAGATTTTTCTTGGCTTTTCAGTAATCTTACATGTATTTGGTTCTTGGGGCCTTCCATCCCAACTTTGTCTTGACATCCTAACTTATGTTAATTTGTAAAATTCAGTAAGAATATTAAATGAGAGATGGTAGCCTAATACTCCCTAGTTCGACGCTTTGATGTCAGAAGCAAGGATTTATTTGTTGCCAGTACATCCAGCATCCCAATGTTTCTGCTGAGTGCTAAACTGTGCTGTTGTCTTTGGTCAGTCTTTTAAAAAACAAACCCCAAATTTTTTAAACAGGAGAAATCAAGCAACTCTTGAGTTTAGTGTGGATGAAAAAAGAGTTTGCATCTTCTTAAGAGAAGGCTATAGCAGTGAAATGAATTGATTTTATGTTAGATTATGAGGATAAAAAAGTTCTTTTTTTTTTAACTTCCACTTAACCATATGCTTTCTCTCTGCAGCAAACACCTGACCCAGGATTCCAAGTTCCAACAGAAACTTGCAGAAATGAGTGAGTATTATTATATTTTTTTCATTAACTGCACAGCAAGGAGTGTCTTGGGTAAAACACTCGGATAAAAACATTGCTTAACACTGATGTCATTTTGGTAACTTGCTGTGTGTTTTGTGCTTGCTCCATTTAATCTTGAAAATGTTAGATTATAACATGGAAATCCACAAAAGCCTTTTTGAGGATGTTAAATGGCACGGAAGATGCTACATTACATGTGAATAAGGAAATGAGCATGACACATTCTTCCTAAACACTAGAATTATTGAAATGGAATTAAAGGCTTGTCAAGGCTTCCCCGTTTGCTGTAACAACAGACCCTTAGCTGAGTCTTTGCAGATAGAAATGAGTAGTAATTGGCAGCAGCACTTAGTTGACCAGAACACCTTTTTTAGGTGATTACAGTATAGCCAAGGAAAATAATAATCAAAGGAAAATTGCCAGTAATTTTGTGGGGTGTTTTGCTTTTATACTGTAACACCTGATACTGTTTTTTCTTCTACTGTGGATCAGCATTTCTTTCAGATTTTATGAGATCACTTTTCTGTTTGTTCAAATGAAACTCAAATCTAGCTCATGACAGGGAAAACGACCCCATCTCCACATCTGAATTGTATTTTCCACACCCGAGAAAGAGCACACTTGGTCTGACCAGGCATTCTCACTCTCTGGTGGCATCTCATATGAGCGGATTTTCCCATTAAAAATTCTTACTTAGCGTGAGTTTGCTCACCAAAATAGGTGTGAGTTATAGATCCAGGCACCTCCCTTTTAGGTGTAGAGGTTCGGAGATTCTGGCTGAGATTAAGAGTCACAGAATCTTCATGGTTGGAAAGGACCTCCAAGATCAAGTCCAACCGTCCACAACCATCCAGCCCCCTACAGTCTCAGCCACTAGAGCATGCCCTGAAGTGCCACATCTACATGTTTCTTAAATACCTTCAGGGATGGTGACTTTGCCACCTCCCTGGGCAGGCGGTTCCAGTGCCTGACTACTCTTTCAGTAAAGTCATTCTTCCTAATGTCTAACCTAAACCTCCCCTGCCGCAACTTCAGAACATTTCCTCTGGTCCCATCGTTATTCACTAGAGAGAAGAGGCCAACACCCACTTCTCTACAGCCTCCTTTCAGGTAGCTGTAGAGGGCAATGAGGTCTCCCCTCAGCCTCCTCTTCTCCAAACCAAACATGCCCAATTACCTCAGCCTCTCCTCATATGACTTGATCTCTAGAAGGGATGTTCTCTCTTGTGTCCAGTTCTGTTTGTCACTGGATGGAAAAGGCATTTTCTGGAAAGGCACTGGAACAGGTTGTCCAGAGAAATTGTGGATGCCCCATCCCTGGAAGTGTTCAAGGCCAGGCTGGAGGGGGCTTTGAGCAACCTGCTCTAGTGGGAGGTGTCCCTGCCCGTGGCAGGGGGGTTGGAACTCCATGATCTTTAAGGTCCCTTCCAACTCTGACCATTCTATGTCTCCTGGGCAGGCTGGCTCTGGGGTGGGGGCACTGCTCGGCCCACGGCATCTGCCTGGCAATGAGATGAGACCCCGATGCACTGCAGGACACCTGTCCACCTTCAGGATGAAACAAAGTGGGGGTACAGAAGCAACGAGAACTCAAGTGAACTGATGGAATGAATTTGTCTGAGATTGAGCAAGAATTTCTGAAGCAACTCAGAATTAACTTGTTTTATTTTAAATCAAGGGATTTGTTTTATTTAGAATATTTTCCTTTGTGCCTTGTGTCATTACAAATTTTTTGTAGTAAATAATCATGTCCAAAGTAATTCTGATGAAACTATCTAATTTCATTCTTGTTTCTTTTTATTTTTATTTTTTTATTAGCATCTACACGAACAAGAATGCAGAAGCAGAAACTGAATGATGGAAACGATACCTCAGCCAGTGAAGAAAAGTGAGATTCTTCTCAGGACCAGGGGCTGCACTGCAGACCCTCTTATATTATTTCTGTTTTACAGCCTTCATTAATTGAGTTGCTTTTTTAGTTGCTTTTTATTCCAAACTGCTAGTTGAAAGCATTTGGACTTTTTAAATTTTGAAAAGTTTTTCATGATACTTTGCCGTATGGTGTAGCATATATACAATATATGCCACTGAATTTAATTTATATTTTTTTTTTTTTTTTTGAGGATTTAAAAAATGGACTTGGAAAGTGTCTTAGTTTCTTACTGCAGCATTACTGATTTAAGCCAATTCAGTCTACTTGGATTGAATTTTTCTGTCTCAAGACAAAACGTTAGCTAGAATGATTCGAAATGCACTAATTTTGTTTCTTAGATTTCAGTTTTAGATTTTCCTTACTTGCAAATTTTGAAAATGAGGGGCCAGGTACTGCAAAGATTTCTTCTGTCTCTGTAAAGAGCACATCGAATTGCCATTAACTTAAGCTGCGTAGCAGTCACAGACCTAATTAGACCTTCTAATGTGAGTCAGGGCCTCACTATTAGAAGTACCACCTGAATTCCCGGTGAACTCATTATGCAGCCGTACTACTGAAGCTGTTACTTGGCGTGTTGTAGTTCCCCAGTTCTCAACCCGGTGTAATTTCGGAGGGCAGTTACTCTGCCCATCAGTTTGAATGTCAAGAAACACGAATCCCACAGGGAATCTTCCCTGAAGCTGAAGCTTTTTCCCACATGCAGAAGTACTTGATGTGCACTTTCTTATCTTGGAAAATGTCAGTTATTTAAAAAAGAGAGAAAGAAAAAAGAAGCCCAAACCTACATCCCACGTGGTTCTCACAAAATTTCAAAATTCTAATGATGTAGAATTTTCTTGGTTTCTTCAAGTTTTCACCTACCTGTTTCCAAGCCCAAATGGCTTGAGAAACGGACACCAGGCCTGTTCCCTGTAGCAGAAGGCTGAGTGTCTCCAGTTGGGCTCCAGGTGAGAGTAACCCGGTCTCTAAAAGCACAGGGCACCATCTCCCGTCACCCTTGCTCTGCTCAACATCTGCTGAACTTGATGAGCCCACACTGGGAAAATCAGTCTGCCTTATTTCACTGCTGAGTTTAACAGGCAACTCCTGAAGTGTTACAACTCCTGAAACAAACCCTCAAAGCCCAAAACTTTTTCCAGTTTACGCGTTTAACTTACTGATTCAGATAGTGGAATTTTTCTTGCAAGGATAAAGGCTTGCAAAAAATAGCCAGTTATGGAAAGCACGTGTTTTACTTCCAGTGGATGAAGACAGAAGTAAATAAATGAAGTCCTACTTTAACGTTACCTATTTTTATGAAATTTATCTTTTGCAGCTACTTAAATTAAAACAGTCACGCTTGAAGAGCAAACTGTTATTACACAAACATTCAAAAACCACATCTTCTCCAGGCAGCTTATTTAGGAATTGTTTAGCTGAGCCTAGAATACTTACACTAGTACATTTTAGTGATCAGTCCTTGTGTTGAACGGAAGATAACTCTAGAGCTACTAAAAATTCTACAGGCAGCCCACTGGTTTGTCAATGGATTCTAAAATAAAATTGAGTTATTTTTTTAGTCTCAATGTAGCTTCAACCTTCTTCCTGAAAAATGTCCAGAGATCTTGAGTACCTTACGTTCTCACTTTTTGCAGTTTTACAAATGGGATCTGTGTTAATATTGGGGCACACTGGCTGTGAGCTCTGTTACAGCTGTTGGAAGTTCTTCCATGATGTTACAGCCAGAGGGGTGATGTTCCAGAGCCCAGAACCTGAGCAGATTCAGTATTTCTTTACTGTGACAATGTAATTATTTTGTTTGTTCAAACAGACTGAAGGCTTTACATCAAATGTATGATAATATTTTATACAACTAATCAGTTTCTCTCCTTACAAGATAAATAAAATAGCTTTTAAAAGGTTTAGAGTTGGTAATTTTCATTTGTTAGATGGGAAGGTGGCTTCATTTGGTAACGATGTCCTGCCGTGTCACGCTGCCACCAGGATTCTGCAGCTGGTATGAGCAGCGCTCGCTCCATCCCCAGTGATTCCCTGCTGGTGGAGAGGTCCAAATAGTTGCACTGCTGGGCTCGGAGATACCTTCAGAAGTTTCCGTAGGACATTCTGGAAGCGTTTCCACTAGACCTTTTGTTCCAGCGTCACCACTGGTAACGCTTCTGGCAGGACACAGGCCCACCTGGGTCAGTGTGATGGCCCTTGCTGAGGTGCCTGAGGGCAGCTCCTTATGTGGGGTCCGCATTTAGAAGTGTTCCCATCACTTCACCACCCTCCTTGTCACCATCCTTTCTTTTGCTTTCGGAGCTGCTGAAAGCAGCCTGGGATGTCAACTTCCCTGTGGGGCCACTGTGGCTCCCTGGGCTGGCTCTCTGGCCTGCAGGCACGTCAGCCTCGCTGGCTGCCAGCCCCGGCTGTACGAGAGCCTGTAGATGGCTGTGACTCACGGCTCTGCTGAACTTGCAGTGCTATTTACAGCAGCGGTTCGTGACAATGAGTAGAGGACAAAGGGCACTGGCTGACATGCCAGTCCCCGTCCCCACAACACATTTTTCACAGTGTGTATTTTTAAGCAGATACATGTGCAAAGAAATGGGTATTGAAATTAAAGGCTTCTTTATATCAGATTTGGAAATCTTGAGTATGTTTGAGAGTACCTTGCTTACAGCGAGACCTTGTATTCAGAATGGGCTGGAATATTGAAACCGTTTCAGGAACAAAAGATCAGAAATCAGAGCGGAAGAGTTGGACAGAAAACGGGATGAGTGTTTCAGGTGCCTGATGGTAAGGATTGCACCGCTGAGCAACCTCTTCTAAATCACAGTGGAGAAATGCACATTTGGGGAGAAAACTTTTCTTTAAGCTGTTAGATGGAAAATGAGGTCATTCTCCACCTCTGCACTGGGGAGGCCACAGCTGGAATAGTGCATCCAGTTCTGGGCTTCCCAGTTCAAGGGAGACAGGGAACTACTGGAGAGAGTCCAGCGTAGGGCAACAAAGATGATGAAGGGATTGGAGCATCTCCCTCATGAGAAAAGGCTGAGAGAGCTGGGACTCTTTACCTTGGAAAAGAGAAGGCTGAGGGGAGACCTTATTCATGCTTATAAGTATCTGAAGGGTGGGTTGAAGGAGGATGGAGCCAGACTCTCGTCAGTGGTTCCCAGTGACGGGATGAGGGGCAGTGGGCACGTTGGAGAAGATTATGGCTGTGATCCTGGTGCAGTGTACAAGCGGGAATATTTTAAAATGTAACAGGCCAGTCATAATGTAAATCTGCTTCAGAAACAATTCTTGGTGCTTTGAGGACAATTTTATTAATCATTACGTCAACAGGGCATTAGTCTCTTTGAAAGGTGGAAACGCGCTCATGTGAATTCTCTTTTTGCACACTCTGTTTTCATTCTACTTACAAATGCTTTATCTGGTGGCAGTTATATCCTGAAGAGAATAAACAGTCTTTAAAATACCTCTCTGAAATATTACCTCTGGTTTATTTCTTTTTTTCCTACAGTACTAAGTGCTCAGCCAACTTAGTTTACAAGTGTCAGACCTTCTTCACTTTTACTGAAAAGAAAGGAATAAATTTCCACTCGTATTTTTCAAATATCATGGCATTTTTATTAGTGGTCTGTTATAACCAGGCAAGTTTATAAGGAAACAAGAAAATCAAACCATAATTTTAGGTTCAGGGTGTAAGCTCTCTAAGTCATTAGGCGGTAGCCAGCGAGCCCTGTCTTGATGGGGTAAATAAATGCTTTGTTTTATAAGGAAAGCCCATGGAAGTTGTTCAGATCATATAAAAACGGCTGTTTGTGTAGTTCTCAGGCATCGTAACAGAGCTCTGTAGGTGCATACTAGTTGACAACGCATTGCTGGCTCTTAGCTTAAAAGATAAGAGATATTTTAAATGGACCCTAATCTCTGTCATTTCTTTTTCTTCCATATTCCATTTGAGTCAGAAAGTTATTTACCTGGTTCCCTTTGTGCGACGTTGGAGCCTCCCTCTTCATTTAAACCCCAGATACAGTTTACGCTTGACCTTATTTCCACTTTTTAACAAACACCTTTTTGTCTGCAGTGTCCTCAAACAGAATGCTGCAAACATACTGAAATACTCAATAAAGGATTTAAACTGCACCATCCGCAAATCTCAGCTTGTTGCAGCCCTGATTTCCTCTAAAATGTCCCACGATTGTGTGTCAAGCACATGTTTCTATACACGCATCCACATTTAACCACCTACGTCAGTATGTTTTTTTAAACACTGACCTATAAGTGCTGAGGAAAGTGCATGTGATGAAAGTTAAAGAATAATTAAATAAATAAACGTCTCTATGAATGTAATACTAGTGCGTCCAGGTCAGAGGAGGCTTATTGCATGAACCACTGACACGCTGGGTCTTTAGAATCACCTTCATTCACTCCAGAGATGCTTTCTTTTTCCCCCTCAAAACTATAGGCTTTGTCAATTACTCTGAAGTTTTGACTAGGCTTTAGTGCGTACAGTATGTTGGAAATTATGAGCAGGAAGGAAATAAATTGGAAAAAAAAAGAGTACTGTTGGTTATATTAAGACAAAAGTGCCTGGCTAAGCAAGCGTGCCCTTCTGACTGCAGCTGGTGAACAACAATGACACGAACACATGAAGCTCCCTGTAAGTTCTGGAAGGCCACTATAAGGTCTCCTCGGAGCCTTCTCTTCTTCAGGCTGAACAACCCCAACTCTCTCAGCCTGTCCTCACAGGAGAGGTGCTCCAGCCCTCTAATTATCTTCGTGGCCCTCCTCTGGACCCACTTCAACAGGTCTGTCCCTGGCTTCACCAAAACATCTGGAATTCCTCAGCCCTGGCTTCTGTAGCGCTGCCTGTGTCTATGCTTTCATGTGATTAGTACCGGGCTGTATCACACAAGGTTTGCAGAAAAGTTGTGTGCTACCATGCCACGTTTTACTCTCTAGGTTAATATCTGTGTGCTTGAGTCAAATGCTTTTCAACACAGACATATCAAAACTGATCTCGCCCCCCCCAGGGATGTTGTGGTTTTGATGAAACTGCATTCTGTACTGGAAAGTTTTTTGACCAGTTCTGTTTGAACGCAAAATACTGACACAGCTGCCGAAGTATGGACTTACGCTGCCGGAGGAAGTTGTCCTAATCACTGAGGGGGTGGCAGAACATGCTTATTAGCGGTGAATGATCCAATATTGTTCTAGTGAGTCTGAGGCAAACTCCTCACATACAATTTTTTTACCACAGCACTTCCAAAAATAACTTGCTTACAGCCCTCTTCCTAAGTAAATTTTGCTGTCTCCATGCCTCACCCTTCTATTCACACCCACAGGGACTGATGTGAAGAGAGTCACTACTCACTACTTCTCTGCTTCTTGGAGAATGAGCTGCTCCTTTTCCTCCTCAAGGAAAAGGCTTGTTTGAGAAATGATCCTCCACTATACTAAAGAACAGTTATTTCTACTTTCGAAATGAGGCTGCCATCATTCAAGGGAATTAGGTTCTTAGAAAACAAAGCTGAGGATTAGAAAAAGCCATCGAGGATCTGAAGGAAGGGCACAAGATTAATTATATTAGTGTACCGAGCCTGGTCGTTCAGCTTCTTGCTTTCTCCATTTGTAAAGTACTCTAGAAGGCACTAAAAGCCACTTCATCCAGTCAAAATTTTAAGAGAAATCATTTTCTCAGGGTTAATTCACAGTTGCCTGTTAGAAAAGTCAAGTAAATGCTTCATGGGCTCAGCATCTTCTGCAGTGGGGCAAACCTCCCTCCGTGCCACAATGGGTAGGGTTTCATCGTAACTCACTTTAGTTGCTTAGAAATTAAGCATCTGCTCTACCTTTGACATCCTGTCCCTGCCATGGTCAGTCATGAGAGAGGGGCACACCCAGAGGGTGGCTCCTGTCACCTGGCATGTCAGGTACATGGTAAGGTCACCTCTCAGTACTGACCAAAGGCGAACCTGAAACAACATATTTGGACAAGGTGTCCTTATTGCCACATGGAAAATAAGATGAGTTTTGCTCTTATGGTTTAATTGTGACCCATTTATCACTTTAAAATTCTCTTTTTTCTCCACTTTTCTGAAGATGATTTATCTGAGAATAGATAGTCAGACAGGAACAAACAAACCTCAAGTTCCTTAAGTGGAATTTCCCTTTTCTTGAGATCTTGTTTGGGTGTCTTTTCCTTGGCAATAAGCAACCCGATGCTTTTCTGAGTACCGAAATGCACAGCACAATAATTCACATCCAGACAAATCCTTCCTTGCCCATTGGGGTGCCAGGGAATGTGCTTGGTGAAAGGAAGATTTCTTTCATTCTGTCTAGAAAAGTGGATCTAAGTGCCAGGAACTCAACCCCATAATATCTACCTCTTCAGGGCTTTACATATTTACACTCCAGATAAACACCAAGCGAGACATCTCTTCCTACCAATCAAAAAGCCTCTCGTCCTAAAGAAGTCACTACTTTATCAAATGTTCAGAAAAAACAAGTTTGTGTCTTCACCGGACCATAAACCAGACAAGAAGCAGCCCCATGTGGCATGTTAACTGAGTTTGGTGATAACAATTCACTATGCACGTTTTAGCAGCAAACAGGTCCGTGTCCCATAAAATCCAAACGCAGGTTGTTAAAAAAGGCAAAAGACAAAAACTCAGACAGACAAGATAATGACAGCTCGGTTTGCTTGACTTCAAGTGAGCAAGGGCAGTTACTGCTCTAGATTTTTTGTTGTTAAATTCTGCCTGTTTGCAAAGAACTCTCACCAGACATCTATCCTGTAGCCACCTTTACAAAACCTGTACGTTAGCAGATTTTTACACATTTCCTAAGCCGATGGACACTGAGTATTTCTTTCCAAACCTTTGCACACTCTGGCTATGGATAAGTTCTCCAAAGCCAAAGTATTTTCAGGAGGGAAGAGGACATGCTCTTCAGCTTGCTGGTAGTCAGGCCTCAGTTCCGGAACGCTCCCACTCTGCTTGCTTTGCTAATGAAGTTTTTCAGGAGGTCGTGGTCCATTTCTGCAAAGCCTTGAGTTTGTGTAACAACAGTTAAATGGTTTATGCAAAATCTGAAGCAAAATTCTTCCAAGTCCTAGGAACAAATGTAGGTAATCTGTAATACGAATGACTGATAGCAAAATTATATTATTTCTCCATTTCCATTATATCTGTCATTTAATTAGCAGAGAATATACCAGGTTGTGCACATTACCAATCCTTTTTCCAGTCAGTTTAATTAGACAGGATGAAATTTGTTCACACAAACTATTCAATAAACCCCCTCTAAGAAACAGGAGTAGTCAGCTAAGCAAAAATGGTTCTGTCTTGTTCAGATATTCGGCACAGGACAGGTACAAGCCATTAAACCACATAAGCATTACTTCACACAGGAAATTTTGCCCACTCAGACCCCTCACAACAGCAGCAATTCTTCTCTCCATCCACTGGGTCAATTCCCTTTAGCTGGTTCATATGCAACAACTTGCTGTTGAGGGAAAACCAATTACCTTCTGCAGCAATTAGAGCTAGATCTAGCAGCAAGGCAAGTCTAAATTGGCAGTATGGGTCCATGTTCTAGGAACTCTCCAAGGGTTATAGCAAAGAGAGGTCTCTTAATCCATGCCAGTTTTATTCTATGTTAACTACACAAACACTGCAGCCAGGAATCAATAGCAGAAAGAAATTTAGCCAAATACCTGTGCCTTTCCCTTTGAGACTTTTTCCTTAGATCAAATGTTTCAAGTCAATTGCCCCAGACAAGGTGTAACTAGAGCTTTAACAGGGGCCAAGCAGCACAAAACATCCTTTAAAAAGAAATAAGGGAGCAGCGATAAATAAGGGAGCACAGAAGTAAATTGTATCTCTCATCAACAAGTACTGGAAAAGCACGGAAAGGAATGAGAATCGAAAAAGAAATTAAAAAATGTAGAAGATCAAAGACACTGGCAGTTCAAGTTTCAGCAGATCTCTGAAATGCTTCTGCTGGAACCTGGGTTGCTTTATAGTCACTGTGAGAATTTTTACACTAAACAAAATGAACAGCAGCTGCCTTGCCTGGTACTGATCTACGAAGAGGAACACAGATAACACAGAATCCTGATCACTAATTTTGCAGTTTCAAGAAATACTGACTTCTAATTCTGTTATCGAGAAGATTAATCTAAAATGTGGTACAGCGTTTATTAGAAATATGCTTTAAAATAACTCGTAAGAGAAACTCTTTGTATTTTCTGAGGATAGGACAAAATGTTTTCAAGCATTTTTAATCCAGATTCATGCAACAGCCAAGTCAGTCTTCAGTTAATTTGGTATGTTAATGGCAGATGACACAGCACTGCGATCTTTCACTTGCAGTGTTCACATTGAATGACAAAGAATTGAATTAATTCTACCTTTTCAAACTTCCAAAATATTAGACTTCTTTCATAACCCTTTTTTTGGACAGTTTCTACTGAAGTGCTGATAAAACGGCACATGGCTCTCAAACCAATTTTTACTGTATTAATGCAGTGAGCTAAAAGATCCTGGCTTACTTCATGATTTCTTAGACAGAGACTATCCCAGGTCTTTAATAAAGAAGTCTCTGCTGTGATTTCCCTGAAGCAGCTCTACTATTTCCCTTCCTGAACTGTAGATGTAAGACAGAGGACAACAGTGCACTCTGGAGTTTGGCACATGCTGTACTCGGGGCCGGCGAACCAATTAATCATCTGAAGATTGTTTAAATTTGAAAGAATGCTCAGTATAGAAAACAAAGCACTGAATCATAGAAGGAAGAGGAGGATAATAGATATTTAGTCACCTAGCCAATCCCTTTTATTGTGTTTCAGCCACTATAAACTCCAGTACTTTGTCCAGGCTGGTTTTACTGCTGCACCTGACACAGGTCAGCTAAAGGTACTTCTGCTCTGAAGAGATTCCAAAGTGCTGAAAAGCATGGAACAGGAAAAACTCCAGAGTGAACTTCTAATGAAAACTGCTGTTAGGAGACCCAAACCATTTGGTGCTCCCTTCCTGTCCAACCTTCCCTGATACGCTGGGCTTCTACCATCACAACACGCTGAAAGTACAGTTCCTCTTTGCCTCAGCTGTTCGTACCTCCCGTTACTGACGCCTCGGTTACCAGGCAGTTGTAACCAGCATCAGACAATCTCATTATCTCCTAGTCTGATGTCACATCCTCTTTCAATTTATAAAACTCACTGACTTCTGGCCTCCTCTTTGCAAGTCCTATGCAAATTTATCTCGCTGAGTAGGTTGTCTCCATACAGCACAGAGAGCTGCAGCACTTTTAACTCAATTTTTGATTCAGTCCCTTCTTTCTACTTGCTTCCTACACCTGGAACTCTTTATCAATCCACTGTATTACATTGCTGGCCTCTCCCCCTTTAAGACTTTCCTACGTTTCACAGCCAGGCAAAAGTCAAAAACCAAGTATTTTTAAAAAGCATTGTTACCAGCTGTGTATTTTGGCTAATAAATCTAATAAATCATACTTATTCTAACAAATCTTCTGTTAATTTTATTCCCCTAAAGCAAAAAGAGATCTTGAACACAATGATGAGGACTTCTCAGCTACGATGCTCAGTTTTAACACCAGCTACTAAGCCTAAAATACGTACGTAGATCTTTTGAATAATAAAAACCACCACATCATTATTTCCACAATCGGCACAGCACTGAGCAGATGAAAAAAAGGAAAGTATCTTTGAAATATTTGTCTGTTTACAAAGAAAGAGAAGGGTTTGCAGTAGTGCTGATAACCGCCTGAGTGCTAGCGAAACATTCCAGAGCCAAGGGCAGACCAGATGACAGAATACAGGGAGAGGAATAACAATAGGTAATTTGTTGTATGTCAGCACGATTTGTTGTAAACAACATGGCAAGAGTGGACTTTTTTTTTTTTTATTATAGAAGCATAAGTGGTAAACAGGGGTGGCCTTTACAGTAAATTCTCACCCTGCCTGTAAAACGTGGTAGGAGAATGACTGTACCAGACACCAGGCTCAGGAAGTGTCAGGTCCTGGGTCAATGCAGAATCCAAAGGTGAAGAAGTAAATGTTGGTGAGGACTGTGCGTGCTGTGCCCTGCCAGATAACAAGGCAGGAAGCAGATTAAGAATCCTGACTCACAGCTCCAAGCCAAAAGGCCAGGAAGAAATCACCAGTAGCTACATCTTTTTTACAGCTTAAAAAGGGGGAAAACAAAGACCTGGGAAGGGAAATTGCAGTAATCATGCCTCGTTACTTAAATGCACTTACGTTTGTATTAAACAGTTCTTCTTACCTGAGCTTCATATTTGACAGCGGCGGAAAGAAGAGCGATGGCGTTCTCCTCGCAAATGCCTTGTTTGATCGTTTGCTGGCAAAGCTTCTTCAATCTGTTTTCTCTGTACAGTGTTGCCAAATCTAGCAGACCTGTGAAAATTCACACAGCTTTAACTATCCTGGTGCAAAACATATTAATTTCTCTTCAAGGTGATCAATTACCCTATTGTTTTAGGTTGAATTAACTAAAGACTTGCTATATTTCTTTCTCTAAATGTGTGTATTTTTAAAGGTTCTCAAAATACGCATCAAAAAGGGACCCTTTTACTACTATGCAAGTGTTCTGCCTTCTTGATCACTGTTTTGTATCTCATTCCAGGGATCAATTAATGACTTATTTCCTTTTAAATTCACATGGGGAAGAGTCTCCTTTTCATTCATCATCAAATCACCGTAGCTACTCAAACAGAAAAGTTTTAGGATGGCATTACTGCCTTTTTAAGGACAAAATAAATAAATAAAATCTTAGTATGAGAAACAATGAGCTCTTTCTGAACATTTTGCATCTTTGATCTTGTTGCCTTCCCACCACTCACCCTCCCTGGGCATGTTTCCTGCTACTGCATCCCTTCTTCTTCACACCTGCCAAAGCTTTAAGTGCTAATAAAACTAAAATAAACAGACCTTGCTTTCCCCGCCCTGTTACAACAAACAAATTGAACTTTTCAGAAACAGGAACCCAGAGTTATTTCCATTTCTGGCAAATACCTATCGCATCTTCAGGAGGGAGCCGAATGTTGTCTGTATACAGGTATTCCAGGAAGGCTCGGTAAACAGGGTAAGAAAACTCACTCATTTCTATAATTTCATCATCATTATTCAGTATGGAACGAAAATGCTCACACCTACAAAACACGGACAAAGATTGTGTACTGTAAAGAGTTAAGTTTGAAAGATGAGCTGCAGCCACAAGTCGGTAGAAAAGAATATAAAATCAGACAGAACAGACTAAGCACACAATCATAAACTCTACCTACATGACTTCTTTGTTTGAAAACGTTAATTTCTTCAAACCCTATAAGGTTTATAAGCCTTTTATATATGACTCATAATTTTCCTTTATTTCTGTTATGAATATTTTATAGAAGGTTCTATTCTACTTACAATATGTATAAAGACGGTCCATGTGGTTTTAATGGCCTTTTCTTAAATACTTTACACATTAACTATGAATTTTATTACCTGGCTCATAATAGATAAGTTTTACAATAAAGTTAGACAATTCCCACATTTCAATCTACTTTCTCCACCACGATATAGTGAGGTGGCTATTTATGAATATTTTAGATAACCTTTATTCTAGCGTCAGAGTTCATACACAATTCAGCATTAGATTTAGTCATTATACTCGAGGGTTAAAATATTTTAAAGTGAAGACACTCTGACCCAGATCCTTCATCACTTTTTTCTTCTAAGTCTGAATACTTTCGTGATGGACAAGATCCAAAGAGGGAAAAAGCACTGCTTTTCATAGCTGTACTCTGAAACTTCACAGCAACTGACAATTCACTGGAACTTACTGCTCCCTAAAAAATATCTGGTAGCATTTGAATTGTTTTCAAAATGTTTGCTGGTGGAAATGAACATGACCAGCTCAGGTAACTTTTCCTATAACAGCCATGATTTAATTGAACTCTTTCATAATATACTCCACTTATTTTCTAATTCACCCTCACCAGAACATGCTTTTCTTTTACAAAAGCTTGTATGTAAAAGGTAGGTCGGTTTCCTTTAATGATGCTGGGACAAGTCTACGTTGTAAAGTCAGCATAACTTAGATACAAATGAAAAATAATTATTTATTTTATCATTTAATTTACCTTTTCCACATCTGATTTTACTGGTTATTTGAAATGTTTTTTTCTTAGAATTTATTTTTTTTAAAATAAAATAAATAAACATCATCAAATTCATAAAGGATTAAAAAGTCAGTATTTAGCTCCTGCCCCATCTTGTGCCACATTCTGGCATTGGAAGAGGCAGACCAGATCCCACTTTTGTTTCCCAGTGCCTCATGTAAGTGCTGGTGGCCATGCTCTCTGTCCAGCTGTGGAACAGAGCTGGGGAATGGTCTGTTTCACCAGTGGCAACAGTAAAAAGTCAAAAAGAAGGTGATGCAAGTCATTCCCTTAAAAATAAATAAGTAAATAAACAAAAAACAGTTGGTACTCATCCTTCAGTCTCCAAAGTATCTTGGAGTGACTTATCCTTTGGAGAGCCTCTATCTCTCTGTAGAGACAGACCAGACACCTAACTTTGGCTAGATAAATGCAGAGCAGATGAATCCCACCCACACACTCACAAGCTTCTGTTTCTGGAAGCAATATGTTTCTTGGCCAGCCTCTCACTGAGTTGGGCCTTGCCCTGCCATTTCACCACCATCCCAAGCTAATAACCACCACCAATACGATCATTTTAGAATTAGACCCATTTCCTCCCAGAATGCTGTGTAATCTGAGAAAAGCAGAGCAAGAAAAGAGAAATAAGGAAAAGTTCAAGTCCCCAGTTCAAGGACAGGGAACTGCTGGAGTGGGTACAGCAGATTAGGGGCCTGGACCACCTCTCTTATGAGGAAAGGCTGAGGGACTTGGGTCTCTTTAGTCCGGAGAAGAGAAGGCTGAGGGGGAATCTGATCAACACCTATAAATACTTAAAGGGTGGATGTCAAGAGGAAGGGGCCAGTCTTTTTCAGTGGTGCCCAGTGAGAGGAAATGGGCACAAACTTGAGCATAAGAAGTTCCATCTAAACATGAAGAGGAACTTTTTCACTTCGAGGGTGGCAGAGCCCTGGACCAGGCTGCCCAGAGAGGTGATGGAGTCTCCATTTCTGGAGATGTTCAAAACCCACCTGGACATGTTCCTGTGCAACTTGCTCTAGGAGGACCTGCTTTGGCAGGGGGGTTGGACTAGAGAGGTCCCTTCCAACCCAATATCATTCTGTAATTCTGTGAAAAGTTACATTCAGACTGATTATCAGGAAAACGAACCTCAGAAACATTTTGGAGCGACATAAGATTTGAAGCAGTACCTGATGAGGGACACGTGGCATTCCAAACAGAGGGGACTAAAGGCATGGGTGTAATGTGCAAACAATTAAATGAGCAAAGAGAAGAAAATAGTAATACAGATTTCTGGAGTAGTGAGAGGAGAGCAGGAAAAACCAAAAAAGGTTGGGCACGAATTAAGAAGAAACTTTCTTCAGGAATATACAAGAAATCGCTAATGGAATTCAAGAGTAAAAGTAAGAAGAAAGTGGTGATGAACAGAATGAGATAGCCAAGCATTCTGAGAAAGAGAATATCAAAGAGAAAAGCTATTTTAATTTAAAGCAGTGTCTCTAAAATATCCTAGTAGGAGCAGTGTCAGGAATAACATACTAATCTCTGCATGTTAATAACAATGTGATTACTCCATAGATCTGTGAATGTCAAATCTCACTGTAAGGTGGTGTTAACTTGCAGAAAGCCGTAAAAACAAAACGAGAAGCCAGCTTAAAAGCTTATCAAATACACTGACAAGAAGGTTTAAAACTAGTAGGATAAGAAATCTGAAAATAAATCTGACAAAATTGGGTTTTGTCAGTGTTAGGTTGATGGCTGGACTTGATGATCTGAAAGGTCCCTTCCAACCTAGTCAACTCTATGATTCTCTGATTCTATAAAAGGATTAAAAAGATAATCTGAAGAGCATCTACAGAAGTTGTTGATACAACTGAAGGGTCTTGTGGAAGGAAAGAAAGGCAAGAATTAACACAAAACCCCCAAATCATCCCAGTGGAGGAACCTAAGCATGTAAAGAAGGAAAAACTGATTTAAACTACTGGGAAGACAGCAGAAAGAACTGACACTTTTCCTCAGCAGAAAAAGTTTATTAGAAATCAGGGCTGAGGCCATTTAGGTAGCACAAAGGAGGATGCACATCAGATGGAGGGAAATGATGAAAAGGCTGGTAGCAAGCAGCATGTTTGGTAATTACAAGCAGGGAGGAAATGAGGAAAAGAGAGTAACAGTGAAGAACAGCAGGTGAAATGCACGGCTGAGTGAAAAGGAATTTGTAAGAATAAGTCAAGATTTTTGAGCGGTAATAATAACTCAGCACAGTGGACAACACCAGACAGTTTAGCTTATATTAAACTACACAGTTTGTGCCTTACCTGATTTTGAGAAGAACTTTATGAACGTGAATGTATTTTCCATCCACTAGAAACTTCAGGTCTGCAGTTTCTGGGTTGTCAAATTCCTTCTTTAGTGACTGGGCTACTGTTAGATGGTCATCAGGCTCTAGAATAAAACAAGGAACTAATAGTAAGTAATAAGTTATACATGTATCTCTCATGATAACATCCTGGGTGTCTGTCAGCAATTAACACTCTTAATTAATATGGCATCTCTTTAAGGCTCGTATAAAAACCTAGCAAAGCATGTGTTCAATATCACCTCCCTTGAGAAGCAAATAAAGTCCTTACTAGTTTCCTACTCTGAACAAATATCCCTATTAAAGAAGTCTCACTTCTCTAACTCATCCATATAAGGCCAGAAAAAATTTTAACACAGTCTCAAAGATTTAATCCTGGATCTGATAAATGCTATCAGTCGTTAATAGGTAAATTATAACAACTAGCACTTTTCATTTAGAATAAGTTAATAAGGACAATAAGAAAATCACAAGATGATTTTCTAAAATACTCCCAAGAGGAGACATCTTACAGCAGAACTAGAGCTACTGCATAACCAACATATTGGTTGCAGTGAAACTGCCCAGTACGATATCCCTAAAAGTAAGGAACAGTTATAGGTCTATTCAAAAAGTGTTTTCCCTTGACTTATGGTGTCAGAAGCACCCTGTGTGAAAGCCTGCATATTCCTGTTTGCGTCACGTGCATGTACACCCAACTCTGCACAGGACACTTGCACTATAAAGTTACCAGACAGCCTTGAACATTCATTCATTGTCTACATACAAATTTTTCTCTCTTGAACTGTTTCCAAATCTCCACCATATTTGGTAGCCTCAGAGACCTCTCCTTTAATACTCCTAAAAAATTACAACCCAACCCACCCCCCTATCTGATTCTTAACCCAGAAAACATTTTGTCTTCTTACCATATAAACACACATTATTGGTTTACACAAATTTTGTGGGTCAGTAATAAATTGTTCTCTACAGAAAATTACATAAATGCTAGGTCTTGTAACCGACCACACTAGAAATAAGAACAGTATTCTGCTGGAAATGGAAAGACCTTTGCCACAAGCTCCAGAAAAAACACACAAAATACGATACCATTACACTTTGTTCAGCACAACTATTTTTCATTTCATTTAGAGGATATCTCTTATGTTCCAGTATACCCAATTAGAGTAATAATTATCAAAGTGAGTGAATTACAGGTAAAAAGACTGTGGGGAGGAGGAATCCAATGTATATAATAATAATGTAATGATAATAACAAATCCTTCTGAAATAAAATACTTTGTTAATTCTTATTTTGTACAATGTGGTTTATTTATTCAGACATCTGCTAACCAAGCAAGTAATAATTTTAACAACCAATGCAATGCTGAAGCTCCGCTTCAAAATTAACTGGCAATTCAGATATCCACTGATACACATCTCCAGATGACTCCTACAGCCAGCAGGGGCAAACTGAATATAGGGGGTTCAATTATGAAAATCTTAGAGGGTGAAGAGGTGCTTTTATTTGTTACAGCAGTGAAGGGTGAGTCAGAGGAAGGAAACAAAGAGGCAGTTCTCACTGACGGAGCACAAAGCCAAGAAAACTCCTCAGCAGTCAGTCTAAGAATTGTAATGGGAATGCCAGAATGGACACAAAGGGGGAACAAACAGGAATGCCTGGGTGTGGAAGCACCAAAACACAACAAATGGAGAAGGGCTGTAAGCAGGGCAGATGTCCACAGCACCCAGTCCAGCAGATGTCAAGATCCTAGGACACAGCTGCCTGATGATTCTCACCACAGTCAAGAGACAAACAACAGTGAGTCAGTCCTGATGATTTGCCAAGGTGGGACAGGATGAAGAGACTGGTGACTCCTAGCTCCTAGAGCACGCTAAAGGGCACATCTGAAACCAGCACAGTCACCTAACTGAATCCAGGAGACACAATGAGGTCCTGATAGCCAGCATCCTTTACCCTGTATCATCTTGAGGAACCCTTCTCAAATCACACCTCAGTGCCAGGATGCTGAACAGACCACTTGGCACATACAAGAATGTGAGTTTTAAAGTGCATCAGAAATCACTTTTGTTTAAAAACAAAATAATCTTTTCCACCTGTAAGGTTTCACCTTGCTCTACAGTACCGCAACATTGTCCAAGGGGACACAGAAATCAAGGCCAAAAACCAAACACTAAAGGAGCTGCTACAGTCAAAAAAGACTCCCAAGGTGAGAAACAGTGCAAGGAAGCTGGGTTTATTGATCATGGTGACAATGAGGGTGGGGATAAAAGACATGTTGGGAAGTAAAACCAGAAGAGGGGAGATTTAGATTAGATATTAGGAAGAAATTATTTCCTGTGGGAGTGCTGAGGCACTGGAACAGGTTGCCCCAAGAAGTTGTGGATGCCTCATCCCTGGAGGTGTTCAAGGCCAGGCTGGATGGGGCTTTGAGCGACCTGGTCTAGTGAGAGGTGTCCCTGCCCATGGCAGGGGGGTTGGAACTTGATGATCTTTAAGGTCCCTTCTAACCTGAAGCATTCTATGATATAGTTATGAATGTATTCTTAACTAAGGTGTGTTAAGGGAGTGAATATCTATGAGTATTAATGAGCAATATGCTGATTAATAAATGGGCTACTTGGAAGTCTTCAACATAAAGGTGATAATTACATGAGTGACATACATAATCCTACTCAGGACTCTTTTTAGCTGACCTAAGACAGCATTTCTGCCCTAAAAAAGTGTTTATAAAAGGAGATACGGTGCATTTGCATAAAGGAGCCCTGAAAAACTGTAACGGTTTGTCTCACTCAAGCCGTTGTTTTCTCTGTGAGGAACAAAATAAGGAAAGAGGCAGTTTTTTCTTCTTGCCTTCCTCCACCTTTTGAAAAATTCCTCTATACTCTGCACTGAACTGAGAAGAAAAGGCAAAAGAAAAAGTGGAGGGGAAATTCTGATACAGCATGAAGTAGTATTTTAACTGGGCAAGAAGAAACGGAAGCTGAAGAGCCCCAGAACTCTACTGCTGTACATAAGAAGAGACGTGCAACTGAATTATGCTTAAGCTACAGATACTAATAATGTCCCATTTTCTTCATAAAATACACAATTCTTAAAGAAGAAAAATACTACAGATACTTTTATGTAGAACTTACAACTGACAAACAGATGTTTACATGGAATGAACCACTCCATTGCCTGGGATTTTAGTGAAGTAATACAATTTACATCCTATTAACAGTAGGCAAATATTAGGAGTATTAAGAATTTCCATGGTAATTAAGCAAGTATCTTACAGCTCTGAACAAGCCCCAACTGCCTCAGCCTAGAAAAAATTAGGATCTTTGGACTGTGCCCTAAAAACATGCATTTTGGCAAAGTAGCTTCCTGAGAACAAGATTCTCCATTTAATCCTCTAGTGTCTCAAAGCTGAAATATGAGTACTATTAACAGCACTTCCTTACCTTGGCATCCAGAAGGCACCAAGGGATCAAAGAGTGTTCTACAATCATCAGACAAAAGCATACAGCAACACAAAAGCAATTACAAAAGCAGTACAGAAGTAGAATGGAAGCATGATGGACTCAGTACAGTTCAAATTACAAATTAACAAGTGGCTGCTTTCTCGCTGTGAGCTTAAGCTCCCAAATAACACCTACAGACATCCTCAAGAGTCTCATCATTGATTAGGTCAGCAAAGCCAGTAACTATTAGCAGCAAATATAGAACTGAATTTGTAGATTTCTCTGTTAGACAATGCTGATACTCTAACTCTTTATAGTCAAGAGCAGCAAGACAGACCTTAATGTCAATCAAATATCTGAGATCCAGCAACTTGTCTCTTCAGAAGCCCAGGTCATGATCACTTGTGATGAGACTCTCAAGTGCCTGTGGCCAATTCTCAGTATAGGAATTTGGCTCCTTCAATTCTTAGCAGTCTACTTAAGGGCACCAAAGAAAGCTTCTGGATTCCTAAATGTTGTGCATGGCTCCCTGAAGTCTTCAAACTCAAACTCAGCTTCTCCACCCACGAAGTTGCAGTAACATTCAGTAGTTACACAAAAAAAAACCCTCCCCAAACCCAAGGCTTTTCCCCACAGAAACAAACCACGTCAATAAAACAAGACAATTAGCACTGCCAGGAGGCCTTGGACATTTTTACAATTCTATATTACTACTTACACACATATACTAAATGATTATGATCATGCTTCCCAGTATAAATTTTGCAAGAAACTAAGTTCAGGCTTCACAGACGTGCCACTGTTTTATGTACTAATGATACTACTTAGAAGATGGTCAAACCATAAAAAATATTTAAGCTCACCTACTGATAGAAGACGCCACATAACGGCGGGGGTAGCAAAGCAAGCAAACACATCATCAGTGCAGGCAAAGTGCGTGAGGTGGGGAAGGATCACTGACTGCCCACGGCATTGGCCCCACATGTAGACCTGGCCACTCTGGGTCTTGGCAGCCGACGTGTGAGCAGAGTGGCAGGCTGCAATCTCTATAACTCTGAATTTCCAAGCAAAGAAAGAAAATAAATAAATAAAAAAGTCACTCTCATAAGAATAAAACGCAGTGAAGAAGCTCACTACCTCCCGTCTTTCTCTGGTGCAAAACATATTTGTAAGCATGCATGCGCTTCCAATGGCAAGAATGTTTTTGCAAAATTACAGAGGCTATCAACGTTTCTTCAAATAGCATGCACTCAGAGAGATTCTCAGTGAAAAAGCATCTTGGGGGTGAGGAGGCCAGTGTTGCAGCAGAGCAGTGTGTCTGCTGCAGCACATGCTCTACTGACCCCTTCGCCTCCCTCTAACAAAGCTCTTGTGATTTTCTAGTCTCTGAATGTCCTCAGTGGTGCTGGGCAGTGAGGTGAGTGGCTGCATTAAGCTGTAAAAAACAGGTACTTGGAGATGAACAAGGAAATGAAGAGGCATTTCAAAAAGCCCCAAGAAATAAAAAGGAATTTGCATTTGGCTAATAACTGAAAGTCAGTGAAAAACCTGTTTCCTGCTTGCCTATTGGTAACAGTTTCAAACCAACAATTTAAACATACTTTTTAAAATCACAATATTGAAGTATCACTTACATAAGTATTAGAGGACTTTCACTTCGAAAATTAAACATTAGAACCAAACAGCACTAGAAGCTGTTTCTAAGCATATTTTAGCTACGTTAGGCTATCTCACTAATCCCAAAGTTGATGTAGGATTTCAAAACTCCCACTGTGTGCAACGTTACACAATCCACTGTTTTGCAGCCTGAACCATTGCTTGTTTACTCGCTTTCCCAGCTGCCCGGGGAAAATAACTGGGAAACAACTCATTTAAAGTTCTATGTACAAATCTCTCAGGCCTTTGTGAGGTAATATTCCCACTGACACCAGGAATGCATATTCTGGCCAACGAAAGGGAAAGGCAGCATACACAACATTAAAACTCGTGTTAAAATGTGGCAACATTTTCACTGCAGCCAAAGCGGCTGGAAAACATTCGGTGACATCTTAAGTAAAAGCAAAAAACACACATAAAGAAACAGCACGTTTCAAAAACAGGCCATGTCTCATGACAGGAGAGCAACTGGCTCTTCCGTAGTATAAAGTACTTGATCCAAGTTTAAGAGGGACATCTCAGTTTTCTTATTATTCACAACAGGAGGCCAAAATCAAGACCTCAGTAATAGGGAACAGATTCAAATTTCTGGCCACATACATACATGGTTTTACATTAGCATTAGAAATAACTGCCCCACTGCACGCCAAGAGATTAGAGAAAATTATTTAACATGTAAAAAATCTAAGCTTAATTTTCAGGCAACAATACGAAGAAATAACTCCTCCCTTTCTCTTCTCCTGGGTTATGAGCCGGATTTAATAGCAGAAATAACACAAACTGCAGATGTCCACTCTTCACTTTTTACGTGCCCATTACTTGTCAAAAGTAGCATATTAAAATACAATTTATATTCAGAGACAATAAAGCTTTTATTGTTGACTTCGAACAATGAAACCACACCACTGAAGAAAAACTGCAATTAAGGCCTGTAAAGCACAGTGTGAGCCGAAGCAGAAAACAGCACATTCAGAACATTCAGTTTTTCTTTCACAAGGATGGTTATGGGGCAGATTCAGACACTTTCAGTGGAAATGCTATTCACATTTAGCAGAAGAAACACTGCAAAAAAAAATTATTGGCTACTTCTTCCAAAAAAATAGATTTAAAATGCCATAATTTTCTGTAGCTGTTGTGAGAGTATACCAAGTAATGTCTGACTGCAAGAGTGTTAAGTATTACCTGTCCTTATCCACAATAACTGTTGTAGGGTAAGACTGGTTACTTTTATTCCCAGTACCTAACTGGCCATATGAATTGGCTCCCCAGGCATAAATCTGACCTTCATCTGTTAGCACTAACGTATGTGCATAGCCACAGGCAACCTATAAAGAATAACAAAAAAGAAAAATCTCATTTATATATAACAGTAAGTTAACACAGATAAATACATGTATTATGATATATATTAATATTATTGATTCTATACCAGAGATTTACAATATAAATACAGGCAAGTTTCTTAAAAAGGGAAGCAAAGTTGATGAGGTGACTTTGAGGAAAAAATGTATTGGTGAGGAACCCTGCCAGATAACGTCAGGAGCACAGCAAAGGCACAGCTAGAAACTGAGAAAGAAGGACAGCTACACGACAAATAGGAACAGTATGTAGAAAAAATGCAGAAAAAGGCAGATCACCTGTCTGTCTTGTACTGACCTAAGGGCCACTACTGCAACACAAAAAGCTTACCAGTGTTAAAACAGCCAAGGTCTCCCTATCCGCTCCTCTCCTCCCTGACTGCCACCCACAAAAAACTGTCCCCTGTCTGTGCCAGCTCTAGCGCTGACCAGACCCTCTGCTGAGGTAAATTCCATCACTGGAAGGAAAATCTCCACAGCTGGGCCTGAGGACCACCAGTGCCCACAGAAGGTGAGAAACACGAGTAAGCAGCCAGGAAAGAGAGGGAAGGGATTAACCTCTGTATCCTGATGGCAGCATACAATTGTGTCATCTCGTACCCTCTAGTGGAAACCCACTTGGTCCCGCTGAGCTGCCTCCTCAGGTACATCCATGAAGCATGTGATGTGCTTTAATCAAAATAAATCCTTAATTTATTTACTGATTGGAGGTCTACAACTTGGTATTAATCAATACCAAGCAAACAGAGTGGATGGAAATAGCATCCAAGTCAAACTTACTGGAATATTCACTCTCTAAGCAGGGAGATAAATACAGAGGAAAATAATATTCACTTTATTATGTTATTCTCCAACAGTAATTGTTACAACGAAGGTACTCTCTACATCCTAGGAACTGAATGTTAAGCCATGTAATGAAATGAGTTTATTTTAAAAGATTTTTACACTGAAATGGTTATTAAGCATTGGAATGGGCTGCCCAGGGAAGTGGTTGAGGCACCATCCCTGGAGGTATTTAAAAGACGAGTCGACATAGTGCCTAGAGACGTGGTCTGGTGATGGTTTTTATCAGAGTCAGGTTGATGGTTGGACGAGATGATCTGAAAGGTCCTTTCCAATCTAAAAAATTCTATGATTCTATGATTTATAAAATCTGTAACTTCCCTGAGTAAATGTAGAAATAGGATCCAAAGTTCAAAACACTTTTGTAAATTTTCATTAAGTTACAAACCTAATATTTACTAGCAGAATGTCATTTTCCTGATGGTATCCTCTATTTTTGATAAATCAATTAAAAACTTTCAGTGTTGGTTCTGCAGTTACTTTAAATATTTCTTATCAATAAAGTTATCAGCTTGCTACTTACACTGATGGTAAGCAAGCTACCTGCTGAAGTATAATAATCACCCAAGATCAAGACTAACTATAGAATCATCCCAACTGTTGACAGCACCCCAGCAGTTGGAGACAATCTGTTCAGACTCCAAACACCAGTTAGTTACTGTGGCTGGAGTGAAATTCTAAAAGTGATAGCCTGCCAAAAGGACAAAATGTTAAACTGTAGCTTTTTCCTAGAAAAGAAGACAGAAGTTAATGAAGAATAGGGTAGCCTGTGAAGAATTTCTTATTAACTAAAATAACAGGAATTATTTTTTTAGTAAGTTTCATAGGGAAAAAATAGACCACAGATCGCTAATGGCCTAGTCCTCTTTAAGGAAAATCCTGACCTCACTGAAGTCAATGGCAAAATTCCCACTCAATTACAAAGGATCGCAGTTTCTCCCCTGCTGACAGAGGTCCGCTTCAAAGATACATGCTTTTATTCTGATAAATGGCACTTTAAGCAAAGAGATAAAGGACTATTTCCTTTAAAGGTAAAATGTGCCTTAGGGTATTTTCATAAAGGGTTTGAGCTGGAGTGTCACACCACGTACCCGCTGCACACGAATGCCTTGCAACGCCGCTATTCGGCATGGCGTGGGCTGGTTGCCGCTGCTGCCCAGTCCCAGCTGGCCATTGCCGTTGTAACCCCAGACATAGACCTGAGAAACAGAGACAGGGAGTTTAACTGTTTGCTACTATCCACTTCTTCAGAAAGCAAGGGAGCTACTTCAGACTTATACTACTACTTTTCTTCACTATTTCCTATCCCCACATCTCAGGATCTGTACTTTATATATAGATACATGCAAACACACACACATATATACATACCTATAAAAATGAACACATATACATTCACATATATATGCCCAGACTGTCCTGGTTTGAGGTAAAACGAACCAATTTTCTTGTTTACAATTTTACTTTTTTAGCCGGGCCTCTTCTAACTAACTAAACTCTGAAATTAACAGCACATTGTTCAGAAAACTGGTCACTCTCACAGTGGTAAGACCCGATTATACCAAGGAATGGTGTGCAGAGAGGCCCTTGCTTATATGTATTGCTATAACAACCAAGGTCAGGGAATTTCATTATTTGCCCCCTTGGAGGGTCAGAAGTGGAAAAGCGTAGAGGGGTCACACCTGCAGGGAGGAGCAGACAGGACAGGTGACCCAAAACTGACCAACTGGGGTATTCCATCCCATCTGCATCACGCTCAGTATAAAAGCTGAGGGATCAAAGGGTCAACTCTCTTTCTTCGACGTCCGAGGAGGACCCTGTCTGTTCATCTGCCTTTGATTCCGATGCGAGCATTCCTGAATCCAGATCTGGAATCCAGCTCCTGTCAATCACCAAGTCCAGTCTGGGACTTTTCCCGTTGCCTCCTGGTGACGTGATCGTCATCCTGGGAGTTTGATACGGTTTTGTTTATACAGTATACTTTTTTATTTTCCTTTTTAAATTTTTTTCTTTCTATTATTTTATTATTATTTATATTTTCATTAAAGTAGTTTAGCTTTTTTCTAAACTCCTAAATCTCTTTAATCTCTTCCTCTCCCCTCTTTTTCTTAGAGGGGGAGTGAGGGGCCATCATCTGTCACTCTGATTGGTCAAAACCATGACACAGACATACGTATGTTTTCATAATTCATCTAAAATTCTGAACGTCCATATTCAGGTTGCACTTCAAGAATTAGATTATGGAAGACTATGGTACTTTAATACAAAGAGCAGAAAATCAGTGATTCATATGGCTGTTTCCCAGGACAGAGCAAATTCAGCATGAACACTTCCCTTTCACCAAGACCTAATTTCTCATTCGGAAACCCTCTAACAGAAAACACACCACAATAAGTACAAACTGGAAGCTATGTGCAGCATTTTGAGTACGCTGTTAACAGCTCTACGCTGAACATAAGAAAAAAGGAAAATATTGACAATTTTCAGTGACATATGTTCTTCTGCAAACAGTCAATAGCTACTTAGGTCTAAAGTGAAACGCTTGAAGCAACGGAGCTAGAGAGCATGTAGGTTGCTCAAAATCTTCAGCTCATATGAACTAAACCAACAACACTACAACCTCTTCATATCTTTGCAATGAGGATGAAGAAGTATGAGAGGGATTCAAGAGGTACTGCAGTAGAACAAATATATGCCATGTATATTTCTTTCCTCTGTTTTCTCTTGAGATAAAGTGTGCACATATGAGCACTGAAAATACAGTATTCACTGATTATTCTCACGCTCTTGATACTTAATATTCTAGTATAGAACATAATTTATTTTTCTATGATTGTTAAAGATCCCTCTGCTAGTGGGATAACATATGAATCAGTACTTTCAGTTTTGTTAAAATACAACACCAGGTCTAAAAATCAGTGCACCAGTGATACAAACCTAGTTTTACATGTGAGAAACTTAAGCTAGTATGAAATGCTAAGTATACATACATAGATCTGATATGATTTAATCCCCAAATTCATAAAAACTTCCTGACCTTCACAATGCTATTTTTACTTCAGAACTGTATTTTCAAGTGAATTTGATACTTGAATTCCTTCAACTGGAAGCCAACTTCAACAGTTGATATAAAGTAACAGCTGCTAAATTTTAGAGGTGATCTCACAAACCAAAAAGCCATAACCCAAATGTTAGTGAACAATTTTCCTTGTTTGAGTCCACGTCCTTTCCAAAGAAAACATAATCAGCATGGATGGGGAGATGTGCTTATGTATGCCAGAATGTGCAGGATAATTTATGACAATGTTTTCACAAGCAGTACAGGCAGGTTGATTTGACGAGTCTGGAAATGTAGACCTCTTTTCTGAGTAGTAGCTCATTGCTGACAGGTTTAAAATTATCTACATCCCATGATATTACAGAAACTAAAATTTGGGCAGAAAAGTCACTTAAAATTTCTTACCTCTCCATTTTCCACCACAGCCATAGAGCACATCTGTCCACAAGCTATATTAACGACTATTTTATTTTGGAGGCAGCTGGTAACTCTTCGAGGAATTGGCTGATTAGCTGTTGAACCAGACCCAACTTGGCCTGAGTTATTATAACCCCATGTGTATACCTGTTGTAAGAGAACTGTGGTAAAAGAAGGCCGTCCAACATACAGTTCAAAGTACATATTCAAGAGAGAAAAAGATCATACGTACAAAAAACTGCAGTTTGATTTTAAGTGCATGTATCATTTTAAAGATCTAAGAAGATACATAAGTTTACAATTTAATTGTTTCTATCAAAAATATAGCATTCGTGATATTTATATATTCCACATTTTAATGCTCCTCCAATCAAAGGTAAGAAGAAACAAAACTGCATCAATGGTGGAAGAATCTGCTGGTAGTTTTTCAGAACCCAAAGTAGAAAGGCTAACTGCATACAAATGGCACCTCAAAGTACATGGCAGAAATTTTTCTCTTTTGTGGGTAGAACTCCTTACATGAATGTGATTTATATTAATGTCATTTTTAACACCACTAAGTATTTACAGCAGGGTACAGCACAGGAAGGAACTGGAAGCCCTCTACAAAGAGGTGTAGCACAAAAATCAACGTTCTGCATGCACTTGAAAGCAGACCCTAACAGGTTTTCCAATTTATCAAATGTCTGTTGCACCAGCACTGTGAGGATAGCAAGAAGCAAGGCCTAATGCTCTAGTTGCAGAATGTTCTCTGGTTTCTCATACACACGAATTTCGTTAAGAGAAAAGAGAGATTTATTCCAGCTATTCTCACCTCTCCATCAGATGTTAACACCATAGAATGATGAGAGCCACAGGCAACTTCAATGACTTTCTTGTTCACCAAGTTAGTAGATACTTGACAGGGAATGAAACCATGATTTGTTGTACCGTTGCCCAACTGACTATAAGCATTATGACCCCAAGTATACACTTCTCCTTCTATAACAAAAATATAAAAAGCTGGTTTAAAATCTCTATTTTTCTAATATGTACAAAACTACAAACTGAAAAATCAATTTCAATAACAACATATATATTTAAGTGTATATACATATATATATGCCCTTTGAGGCTCTTCAGACCATGGACATACCAATGCCACCTTCACATAGTGTCGACCACAAGTCTAGAAGGGTAGTATCAGCATAATCCCAGTAAAGAAAATCATATAGCTAAAAGCAAGGAAGTAGTGCAATACAGAAGAGAAGAGGATGAAATGACAGTCAGGAGCCCTCATTTCAATTTCTTTCTTCCTGACAGTCAATCAAAATTTCTTGTCTACACCCTGGCAGTTTCTCACTGCAGTTTGGAAAATGCAAATAATGACCTTTCATTCCTTTACAACATACATGAAGATGTTTGTAAGAAAAACCTATTATTACTTATTAATAAACATACTATTATTTACTTATTATTTAAACATACTATTCATGTCCTGTATTTTGAGAAACATGCTATTAAAACTACGAATGCAATGTCTGACTGAATTAGACCAGTGGTCCACCTACTGCAAAATTCTGTCTCCAACAGACAGTAGAAAAAAGCTGCTGTTTAAGGGAAACACAAGCCTGGTCACTTTTAGCAGTTCCCAAGCATTTACAATCACCAGAGTACAGATATTACCAGGTAATTCTGATTCTCTTTATTGTATAGAATGTCTGTCCCAGTTCTCTCTCTTACGTTACCAGCACAGACCTTGCACATCTGCTGGACTAATTAAAATGGACTACCCAAAAAAGCAACATTCAGACCATAGCTTACCTTCTGTAGCAAGAACAACATGAGGGCCACTTCCATAACTCAGACAAGCTATCTTTTTGCCACACAGAGAATCTAACCTCCTTGGTTCGATAGTGCTCTGCATGTCACCTGTTCCCAAACATCCACTGCAGTTCATGCCAAGCACAAAAACCTGTTGTAAAAGAATCAAAGAATCATAACTTAGGCCAGAATGGAAGATCTCCTCCAAAGGTCAACTAGTCCACCTCACCACTCAATAAAGGTCTACATAGATCAGCTGACTCTAAATAGATCAGCTGGCCATGCCTAGTTGTCTCCTGAACACCTCCAAGGAAAAGAACTCTCTGGACTTCACTGCTCTCACTATATTTTTTTTCTTAATACTGAATCAGAATCCTCCATCTTCCAGTTTATGTCCATTGTCTCTCATCCTGTCACTATACACCTTCAAGGAATGTCTAACTCCATCTCCTCTTTATCCTCTGATTGCGGTAGGAAGCCATTAATTTGAACTGAAAATGTTTAAGGAACAATCAAATGAGTACGCATGTTTGCTTGCAACTTTTTCTAGGTATACTATCACAGTAACAGCTTTCAGAATTATTTGATGCATAAATGACTAAATATGTCGTGTTCATACACAGTCTTGGACAATTACCTCATCATTTTCAGTTGCATACAACACTTCGTTACCAGCACTGCCAAATACACAGGCTTGACGAATTAACTTGATCTCTTCTTGGGAACAGAGAGAAAAAATTGGCCATTTCCCAACATCCAGCATCTTCAGGGCTGATAATAGCGTTGCTTCCAAGACCTGGTATTATAAAACAGGATATCAAAGACAGAAATTTACAGAGAGAAATGTACACCTTTGCACAGAGAAATACCACCATCTCTTTTTTCAGGCACAAACCAGTATTTTAGTTCTAGAATGATACTTGGAACAAACCTATTAAAATAAAAAAATAAAGTATATCATGATCCAGAAAGAAAGGATCTATATGCATGGAGAAAAGCACCATATATGAAGATAAATGGTGAGGTTGCATTTTCACTATATTCACACAACTGCTAGCTTACAGAATTCACTGTACAGGATTCTAATATCAAGTGTAAAGTATACATTCAAAACTTGAAAATAATTTGTGTCTCTTCCTCTGGTGCTGAAATTACTCTTAAAAGAAGAATCCATAAAAGATATTTCAAAAATAGACACTTTTTTTCCCACATATTGAAAACAGAAACTCAAGAAACTTTTTCCTTTCTCCTTGACTTCTAAAATTTACTTCTGTGTCTCAACAATTATTGAATCTTTGGAAACTTCCTAAGAATATTTTAATTTTATGTAAGTAGACACATAATAAAAGAAAAAGGTAATTGAACATTTTCCAGCTTATCCAAGGACAAATTACAAGTTTATACAGTAACAGGTCTCTCCAGACATTAGAACCAGTCAAGCTAATGTTTGAGTGTCACGCAACATTTCTAGTACTTCAGTATATAATAAACCAGAAAAATGTTGCAGTATCAAAATTTAATAGCTAATTTTGCTTGCAGCATGCATCACATTTTCTTTACTGAAATTAAAACAGGCTGTGGACATGAAAAAACCTCCCAGCCAGCATTCCTTGCCAGATCAGAAGTTAAGTAAGAAGAGGTTTTGCCTATCACACGTACATCACCACAGAACAGCAAAGACCGCATCATTAATTTATTTCTAGCAAGAAGGAGACTTACAAAATTATCTGTTACAGAACATAATCTTTTCTACCTCTGGCTGAAACAAAGATGTGAATAAATTCTAGTTTGGAGTCTGAAGCACATTAGGTTTGTTGTAAGAATACTGCTTTTCTGATTAGTATCATTTACTATAAAAAATGTACACAGAAACATAGATAACATTTGAAACTACAGAAATAAACCCTAATTAATCCTGAATTAAAGCTTTTAAACAAATAGCAGTTAATCACACATTTCTTTATAATATGCTTCCGAGGAAGGGAAAGGGGGACTGGTCATCTTCACTAAAGAGAAGTTGTGGTTTTGATCACATCAGTTCTTTCATCATCTCCTCACATCAAGTAACTGAAAAATTTCAGCCAAATTTGCAAGTGAAAGGAAAGTAAGATTCCTCTAACACAATCCATATGGCAGTAGGCAGCTAGACAATTCGGCACGTCTGTTATGAAATAAGTCAGCAAGCAAGTAGGTTCAAGCTAGGCCTAGCAAATGCTGTCCTCCATGACACACGGAAGGGTTTTAAGAGACAAAGGATATGAATCCATATGGGATCAGGCTTCATTCATCTGCTGTTCCAGGAACAATTCATGTCAACAGGCTAGCATTAATTCTAAGGAGGATTTTAGGCATTTTTAAAATATTGTGATAAGTACTGAAAGCATCAGACACTACTCGTCCAATTGCACCAACAAAACTGCATTCTACTTTTGCTCAAGATTGATAAAGCCTAAGGTTCAAAAGGAGAGTCAGGGTGTCCTTCAATTGCACAGATTTCCTTACTGCAATAACGTACTGGTTTCTTTAAAATTTGGGCTCTAAATTTCAAGCGCCCATGCACTCATGCACCTTAAACAGAAAAGCTTTTTTTCTGTAACCTTCTTCGACAAACCACTCATAATTAACAGGTTAAAAATACCAAACCCCCTGAACTACTATTCTAAAAAGCACCCAAGGAAACACTTATGATACTGATTTTTTTTTAAACAAAAGAACAACTTGCTTTATCAGACAAAAAAATATCTGTAATTTAAATCCTGTTTCTGGAACTACTAGGTACATTCAATTCAGTACAATATGTTGTCCCAATTTTTGAAGATTTTCTCCCACTTCCCTCCACTATATTTTGTACCAAAAATATAAAAAAAAAGCTTGAACTATCAGCCTGACAATATTTAATTCCCAAAAGTGATCCATTCCCTCCTTGTACAGCACAAAGTCATGAAAGAGAGAGTCAGACTAGAATTTGAGATGTCACACAGTTCAGCTACCTATCCCAAAGGTAAATCAGCTATGCCTCAAGAATTCCTGAGACTTCTATGCTTCATCTGATCTCAGCAATCAGTTTGAAAGCTAATTATTCAGTTCAATTTGTTATATGGATCACCTGACTTTTAAGCTCAATATCTGAATGATGTTTCATTGAGTTTTACACATAAAGTGTTCAAAGAAAATAAAAGAGAAAAACAAGAGGAAATTCTGCTACAAATTATGCTTCAAAAGTTAATTCTAACAAGTTTTTGTTGTTGAAACATTAGGCTGGAACATGTAACTTCAGAACTTAATACTAAATTAAACCAGCCTTTTAAGCCAAAGGAACAATTCAAGCTAATTAAAATGAATTCACTGTTCTTCTAATATTTTGTGGATCACACAAGCAACATCTCTTTTGCTAGTATCATTTTTCTACCAATAGCTTTGCTTTTCTGGTTATCTTGAAAGCTACAAGCATGTACTAAGCTACTGCCAAATGGAACCAAGCTTCTTCCTTTTGAGTAGAGCAGTACGGAATTCTCAGTACAAATTCAGACACTGACCTTGACACTGACTCCTTGAGAAGGAGGAGGTTCATCCTCCATATGGATTTGTGCTTGTGTCCCCCTGCAGAGAGAGAAACATGGTTAAAATCACTGCAACAATACTTTATGGAACTATACAGACTAAATATGAAGCCAGAACTATTTGCTTCTGTGGGGCAAGAAAACAAGAAACACAAAGCTCGGTCAATTTTGGTTTTACATTCAATTGTACAGTGACCAGTAGACTCTGCTCTCCCGTATTCTTACATAAAATAATACTTGGACAAAAGTCCTTTTTTTAAAAAAGACTAGTAAAATTAATCAGACTGTGATTGGAAAGGAAGTTTTATTAAACACAATACACCAGTGATTTTTTATTGCAGTAAAAATACGATTTTTCAAGACATTTTTTCAGCAAACAATGAGCACACCGGTCAGAGCTTTGCATTTCTGACTTAAGCCTTCAAATACCCTTTTTCCAGTTCCAATCTGAAAACCAGTGAAAAACATTTGGGCCTTTTCAGGTTTACTGACATTTGTTAAAAAATATTCACTCTGCTTCAGAAAAATATTGCCAACCATGTAAATTACTTGTTTCATTTCTATTAAGTGTATTATCAACAGAAAGAGATTTTCAGATTAGATGCCTCTTCTATCTTAAAATTATTTCCTAATACAAAGCCATGCAAGTCCATTTTCAGTAAAACTGCAGAAAAAACCCAAACCAAAGAGTAAGCAGCTGTGACACTGTGCAAACTTCTTTTACTCAACAAGTGAGAAAGTTGAACACATCGTTTTCTTTGAGCTACATGGGTACAGCCAACACGAAACATCTGTTTACTCTTCGCTCAAAATTCCACATAAAAAAAAGTAAAAAGTGAAAATCTGACTACAGGCAAAATAACATCCGGCAAACAAGAAGCTACCATTTGATATAGTTACTTCTCAGAGGAATACCACACTAAAAGAAGTATCAATATAGCTTTATAATAAAACTACCTAACTTACTACTGCACATGCCTCTTCTGTAAGACTTTAATGCTGTAAGACCTAGGCCAAGGACATAGAATACATGAAATTCATACGATATAAATTTTATAAGTGTTAATGATGTAGCAAATGTAATTCAATTTACTGAACAAACAATTATTTTTATTTACCAAAAATGAAAAAAACCTGAATAATTGCTGCAGCTCAGCTATACTGAACATGCAGACTGTTAACCATATGCTTTAACACAATCCACAAATCTAAATACAAATAGTGTATTTTGTAAACTTAGTTTGAGACAAATGATAAATTCAGCTCATATGTGAGCTTAAAGCTCAAACACCCAACCAAACTGGAATAACTTGCAGCTAAGCTATATTCCCTCATAACTAGGAAAGATGAACGGGTTGATTGAGTTTCCCCACACATTAGCACCTACTGTGGTTTGAGATGACCTTGGGGAACCTTGACAGCAAATGGTGCTGGCAGATATGAAACAGGACCTATAGGGTATCCATGCCGTGCTGGAGCAGCAGCTAAGAACTAAAAGAGAGTGGCATAATGATGGCAGTGAGGATGGCATCGTTGAGGGGGAATAGTTTTAAAGTGAAAGAGGGGAAACTTACATTAGATATTAGGAATAAATTCTTTACTTTTACAGTGGTGAGACACTGGAACAGGTTGCCCAGAGAAGTTGCGGATGCCCCATCCCTGGAAGTGTTCAAGGCCAGGCTGGATGGGGCATTGAGCGATCTGGTCTAGAGGGAGGTGTCCCTGCCCATGGCAGGAGGTTGGACTAGATGATCTTTAAGGTCGCTTCTAACCCAAGCCACTCTATCATTCTATGATGCATGTGCAACTGAACAGAGCCCTGAATAAGCTCACATAGCTATTTACCATGCTTTGCAATTTCTTAAACTCTTGCTAGTAAGCAATTTGCTATTTTCTTCAACATGCTTACTTGTTCAAACAACAAGAACACAACCAGTTGCTTTTGTGTACATTATCTCTAATTAAACTGCAAACAACTCACCAAATTAAGGCCTTTGGCATGACCACACCCTGAACACAACTGTATCACTGAACTGCAGTTCTGAAACATTTAATTTCAAGTATGTGAGTAGTCCTTCCGAGAAAGTCATTATCAAGGCTATCCAATATTTTGCAGCATCAATTTCCAGCACTCCCTGGCAATGCTGATATATGTTACCCACTTCTTGGCCATCCTTAGCCTACACTCAATCCACAGGGCTGACACGTCCCCCAAGAGAACACCTATTAACTACACATTTTCTAATTTAAATAAGTGTAGACTTCTCTATTTCCTTCCTAAAGCCATATAATACACAACTTCAAGCTCTAATATTTCAATTAAATTGTTTCTATTCAGACAAAAGCATAGTTCGACTTTAAAAGCAGTTTATTCATTACTATAAAGACAGATACACTGGGATCTAACCATCTCAGTTACCTAACAGAACCTTCTCCAGCTCACTACTCTTCAGAGGCCCACAACTGCGCTGACAGTTTTGCCTCAGCTCTTCAAGAGAAAAGATCCCTTACGTGGTCTCACAACTCAAGTTATAACAAGTTTTATCTTACATATAACTAAGAGAAAATTACCTTGCAGCTCCATTTTTCAAACCAGTCTGCAAACATAGATGCCTTATTTCTGAGTAAGCCCGTAGGGGTACATGGGATGGCTCAAATTACACCAGTCTGTTCTTTTATTCACATTCATGTGTTCTAATAAAAGCATATCTGCATCTGCAAAGGTGTTCTTTCTAAAAGCCATCTCAGTTACCTAACAAAATCTTCTCCAGCTGCAATTGATTTAAGAGCACATATTCACCCTGGGATCCTGAAAATAAAGACCAAAAATCTATTATTAAGCCTGATTAAGAATCATTCGTACCTGTGTACCTTTAAAATACTTGTGATGATTCATATTTGCCTACTGGTAGTTTTCCCTCCAGAAAAACAACCATTATACATACAAAGTAAAACAAAGAAAAAACAGTATTTTCATCAAAAGTTAAAAGATTAAAACCTATATATTTCAGTACTTCAGGTGCAGAAGAAAAATATAGCCTATTTCATGCAAGTTATTGGTGTTGTTAATCTAATAAATCTTATCATGTGTGTGTAATTGCTAAGAAACCCTGCTGTCAAATAGCTAGCCACTACCTTTTTTTTTTAATGCAATACTTACTTTAGAAAGTAAAAAGGTAAGCAAGAAATATCTTCTGTGTATTAAAATTTAACATTTATTTTCACTAGCTGTGTTTCCAAAAAAATTCTCAAGTGCAGATGAAAAGGAGAAAACTTCACTGTTATAAATGTCAATTTCTTGAGGAAGTGCACAGCATTTAAATACAAAAAATATTTATAATAGACTTGCACAAATCTCTTATCTGGAATCCAAGTACAATTAATAATCCGGACAGCATACTCTGGCAGTCTGAGTGTAGGTTTTGGAATCTGAAAGTTCTGACTCTCGTTTCAGTCAAACCATGACAGGTCTTTGGGTAAGGCACATACCCATTAGATCGAGTTAAGGAATACAAATTCTGCTTCTAAAAGCCAAGTTCTATTAGCGGTCTAAGACCATTTAGTGCGAAACAACTAAACAGGTTCACTGATTCATCTGAACGTAAACATTCTTGTGGATTCTCTCTCTAGGAACTTGGCAAGCAAACAAAAATTTTCAGAATTCCACTTAGTATTTCCTCCCACTTAATTTGAGCATTTATGAATTGTATCTGCGGAATCAAAGGTCTGTCTGGAGCTTCTTCCTCAAGGACTCTTAACTACAGGCTTACAAAAGATTAGGAGGAAAAAGTCACAGAAAAAAGGGACTTGCTAACACCCTTAGGAAAGGAGCCTAACCTTCTCTGATACCCTTGATTTCTCAGTAGGTTCCTACCAGAATAATCATGAAATGACGTTAATTTGTCCAAGAAATATTTCAGGAGAGGACAGACGAGCAAAACTGTCAACAGTTAATCCTACTGAGTAGGTCACTTTCCCTTTCTAGGAAGACTGTTTTCAAAACTATCTTCCTTCTTTGTCCACAGTGAAATGTCACTACTAATCCAGTGCAGACAATAAACTCAAAGAACTCAGCTTGTCACTCATGCTTCCATTCATGCAGCGTTTTCCGTTACCCAGAAAGTGTGGGCCTTGAGAAACAGTAAGTGGTTGTTTGAAAAACTGCTGTCTCCAACTAAAGCATGGTCTTCTCTCCTCCCCTTCTTGCTTCTTGACACCAGATTGTGACTTCTCAGCTCCTGATGTGAGCTCCACTGTCTGCCTACTAACTGCAGGAGCAAATCTACAGTTTAGAGGCCAGATCCAAGAAACTCTGAAAGACTAGAGTACTTTCAGTATGAAAAACTGACATCCTCGACCTTACAAGGTGGGTAACTGCTACAGAAATTTCTAATTGAAATGATCAGAGATAAGACAGCTTTATTGTCTCAATCTCCAGAGACAAAACCACCCAGAGATGGCACCTCCCATTTGGCATGACATCCAGTTTCACCTGTTGGCTCAAGTGAAGGACTTCCAGCAAGCTTTCAGAGGTTCATCTATGTGCAGAAGGCTGTACTGGAGCTAGATGCTTGAAACCTATTCGCGAAGGTCTTTTTTTTCAGTAACATTATCACCTCCAAAAAGATTCAAACAACACACAAAAGAAAACCTGAGTACGGGAAAAGCAAGGAGAATGGTGGCAATACTGTTCTGTTACCCACACTTAGCACCATCCTTCAATACAGGTTCTATACCTCTGTGATAAAGAGCAAATACATCAGGGAAAGAAATTTTGAAAGAAGTGAGAAGACGGGAAAGAAAACAGAGAGTATGATTTTTCAACTTTCCAATGGTTTAAAAATAAGCGTTAGGGTGTGGTGTGAAATTTCTGCCCTAAGTGACAAACTGCTTTGAAAAATCGTATGTAGATTCCTGGGACACTTTCCCCTCACCTCCAAAAAAACCCACCGTGGGGTTTTGAATGAGCAAGACAATTCAACTAATTTGATATCTGTAAGAACACCTAGGACTTTTAAAAGTCCTATGTGATGGCAAGACACACTGCTCATATTAAGTTTCTTCATTTTTCCCATTCCTGTTCCAATTAATTTTTTACTCCTTAGAACTGCTGTCTATCATCATCATCATCGATGCAGAATGGTGTACTGTTTACCAGTGAGCAACGTGAGTGGAAGTAATTGGAAAAGGGCATCATCACCCACCAGAGGGACAATATTCAAAGCAGAAGGAAAAAAAATTGAATAATCAAATTCTTTTCTCATTCTACAAACCCTACAGTCACTCTGAAAAAATAATTTCAAAGTTTTGGTTATCCATCTACTTGACTGAAAGAAAAAAAAAAAAGATTTGAATAAAGTGACTAACAATTAGTAAGAAAGATTAACTATATAACAAACTAATGAAAGCCAGAGATACAAAGACTAGAATATAGTAATGAAGTTTATACTAGAATTATGCCTCTAACAGACTTGCTGACCTGTCAAGGTCTGCAGCTGAAAAAGCCTGGTAAGAAGGTGGCAATCAACAAATATTTTCACTTAAAAATATTTACACTTCTTTCTACAAGTACAAAAACACCTTTTGAAGGCAATAAAGTGTTTCAGTGCTCTGCCACCCTCAAAGTGAGTAAGTTCCTCCTCGTGTTTAGATGGAACTTCTTATGTTCCAGTTTGCGCCCATTACCTCTTGTCCTGTCACTGGGCACCACTGAAAAAAGACTTTCCAGATCATGGAAACCATGCAAGAACTACCTTCAAAGCTGAAAAGCATTATAGGAGGATGCTGCAGTCATTTTCACATAATTAGCAGCTTACTTCTGCAGTAAAATTAAACAAATATAATGAGCACTATCTCCAGACCTTGAAGTTTATTAAAACAATCAAACATTTTGTTAGACAGTCTCTTGGGAACAGGATGTCACTCCTGTATCTAAATGTAATCTAATGTAGCCTAAATCTAACTGGGGATGCTGAAGGAAAACATTTGTTTGCATTGTTTAATGTGGCTGACTCAAGATCTGAAAAAAAATTAGCTTGAAAAGCTCCTATTCTTTGCTGAATTGTTCGCTGAACCCTAAACATGCTTCAGTTCCTGTATTCCGTACATAGACGAAACATAATAAAATACAACTGAGGCAATTGTTAGCTCTTGTCTATTTTAAATGCTACATAAAATTTAATTAACCATATAAATGATCTGGTAGAATTGAAAAATATTAATGTTGACCTTCCAACATGAGAGCTAAAGGAACCAGCTTTAGGGAAACAAAAGTATTCCAAAGATTGTCACTCAAAAGAACTTTATTAAAAATATTAACAAGATAACAGAGCAAAATGATTAAAAATAATGCAATATATATGTGAAAGAAAGAGCTATTATACTTTCCTAAACTTAAAGAATCTTAGTACAGAAAATATTAAAGCGTTAAGAATTTAAGAAACACTAACAGGTCATGAAGTTGTTGAGGATAAACCATATAGTAACTTCAGATGTTAGGAGACAATGCACCTGCATCTAGGCACCTGACTGGACATCAGCTCAATCCCACAGGAACAGCATATCTGGGAAGAACCCTACTGTTGATATGGAATCATAAATACTATATTTCATTAATAGAAAACCACTATGCAAATGAACACATTTTGTTATGCCCCCTCTAAGTAGATCTGACCTAAATTATTAGCAGTTTGCAGTTACCTGATCCAGCCAAACACTGAGCCATGTATCAGGTCTAGTTGTTGGGTCTTTGACCTCACAGCCCGGTCTAGCAGTTAAAGAAGAAATATTCACAGCTTCTACAATTATAACCTTTTTTATTCCTTAGATGTCTAAGGCAGGTCATTGTAGGCTCATTCAGACTAAAAGCTTTAATTTATAAAACGTATCTTCTAAAACATTCTAAGCCTTAATAAAAACCTAAACACAAGCATTACCAAACCACACCTGGTTTTCTTTCCTACCCCCCTTGCTTACTTCAGTTTAGCATAGTTTTTCTGCACATTGGAGCCTTGAGCCATGACAAGGGCTCCAGCCTGCAGCTAAGAGGGATGCATGTTGGGTCAACAAGAGTTTTTTTCAAGACGATGTCTAGCACAGTTCCAGCACGAATCTGGCTGTAGCGACGCCTCCTCCTAACATTGGGCACTTGCCAGAGCACTTCCCACGCACTCAGTATGCAACACCTGGGCAGGTGGGAGGATGGTGCAATCTTTCCCTGACGCAAAGGCAGAATTTGCCCAGGTATACACATCAAACACATATATATAATTGCATATCTAAAAAATACACACACACACACACATAACAGGTACTATGTACCTGGATCTAAGAATTAAAGTGATTTAAACTTTTACAGTTATAGCTGCCTGCATAAAAAGATACCGTATGGTATAGAAGAGAGAGATACAATAGTAAATAGAACATGTATATGAAAGAAAAGTCAGCCCACTTCCCCTGTGAGTGAATGACTGCAAAACTGTCCACTTGGGTATTTCTTTAAGTCTTCTGATACTGGAACTGATCAACATTAAAAGCCAAGAGCATTGGATTAGACATACCCATAGAGGTTTCCCAATTCTTAATAAATAATACCAAGACTAAATGTTATTCTTTGTGGTCTAAATTTAAACACCTAACATTAGCTCTACCCACTGCAGCACCCTCCTCCAAACTGCAATAAATCACATGCCCCTTGATGCCAAGGCTTTTTTATCTCAACTTTATCACTCCGTGCTCTGCTCTTACTTCTATTCTTGTTTTTACTTACATGACTAAAGAAGGTTTAAAAAACAATTCCCAAAACTCTGAATTACTTTGTCAGTTTTCACTTTAGAACTGCACTGTATCTCCTATATTTTTCTTTGCTTATCCATCCTTTTTCTAGCCTTTAGTCCTAAAATCCTTTCTGAGATGGATGAAAGTTTTTTATCAATAGACCTTTTTTCACGTCTTGGATATAATTTCCAAATAAACTCTACCTTTGGCATAGAACAACTTCATACTTTTGTTGCTTCTAGGGCCTCAAGACTGCAGTACAACCAAAATCACCGATTAATCCTCTTGATTTTTTGAAGTTTGCCCTCCTAAAATTGAGAATTTCAAACGCGTCTCTGTTTAGTCCTCTATTTTATTTGTGTTTAATTAACCTAATTAAAAATGTGATCCAAGATCACAAGCTCTTCTCAGAATTTTTCACATTACTTGGTGAGATCAAGTCTCAAGCAATTCAGTGCTTATGTGGTAAGCTTACAGCAGTTGTATGTAGGAACAATCAGATTGCTATATGTCCTTCCCAGATGATGTTGGTACCTGTATCTAAGAAAGAAATCCACCTCTGATATAATTCCCAACAGTATATCTTAGTAAGCGATATCCTTATCCAAATCCAACTCTTGGGGTCTATGGAAGATACCATCAAAAGCTCTTATAATTTTCTTTTCTCAAAGCAATGATGCTTTTTCTTATACACACAATCTCTTCCTGTTACTTTACAGGCCATCACATCACTCACATCCTGTGTCATCCTGTCAGGTTTATTTTTTGTATCTGGGGACAGTACTAGCTTTCCTACCCTGCATTCCACAGGATGATTATTTCTTCTACGTTTTCCTTACCCCAGGCCTGCTTTCACATCCTTCAACTTTTGTTTAGCTCAAATGGTTTCCAGTGGTGCACAAACAGAACCACCTACAGATCTTACTCGGTTCATAACCATGAATAAAATCTCTTTGCTTGCTATAGAACCATAGAATTGTCTAGGTTGGAAAGGCCCTTTCAGATCATCGAGTCCAACCATCAACCTACCACTGACCAAAGCCATCACTAAACCATGTTGTTAAGCTCTACGTCTACCCGTCTTTTAAATACCCTCAAGGATGGTGATCCCACTACTTCCCTGGGCAGCCTGTTCCTCCTTAGAGGTGCCCTCTCTTTTAATCCACCAGCACTGGGAATTTCATCTCCACAAGGAAATACGATGCAAACCTCCCATGGAGTTTCCCTGAGTACTTTTTCTCTGCCTTAAAACCGTAACTGGTCATCAAGCCAGGCTTGTCTTAATGCACTGCCAACCTCACACACACCCCCACCGTTATCAGCCATTTAATCATAGANGGGCGGGAAGCGTCCCCTCCCGCCCGTCCCTCCCGGCGAAGAGGGGCGGGAACCTCCGCCAGAGCCCGGCATAACGGTCCCCGCCGCCGCTCGGCCCGGGGCAGCGGTGGCGCTGGTCCTAGCGGGGAGGCGCGCAGGGCCCTGCCCGCCCGCAAGGGGGGGAGGCGGCAGAGACCCCCTTCCTCCCTGGCTTA
>VXBW01001348.1:37586-125004 GCA_013400375.1 Thinocorus orbignyianus | reverse complement strand
TCCCTCCCGGCGAAGAGGGGCGGGAACCTCCGCCAGAGCCCGGCATAACGGTCCCCGCCGCCGCTCGGCCCGGGGCAGCGGTGGCGCTGGTCCTAGCGGGGAGGTGCGCAGGGCCCTGCCCGCCCGAAAGGGGGGAAGGCGGCAGAGACCCCCTTCCTCCCTGGCTTACCTTCCCCGCAAGCGGCGGCGGCTCCTCCTCCTCCCTCCGGTGAGGCGAGGGAAGATGCCGCCGCGCTCAGGCGCCTCCTCAACGGCGAAGGGAGGGAGGAAGGGAGGGAGGGAGGGAGGAGGGAAGGGGGTTAGCGCCTCCCAGGGATCCACCTACTGCAGCGGGAGCGGAGAGCGGCTGCTTCAGGCCTCCCAGCCCGGCGGGGTACGGCTGGGGTGGCAGGGTGGCTGGGTTTCTGGCGGGGAGTGCTCCATTCCCGCCGGGCTGAAGGGAAGGGAGGCCGAGAGCCGCCCTGCTGAGGCGAATGGAAGCCAAGAGAACCCCTTCTCTATCTCCCCTGCCCAGGCCAAGCTCTTTGGATGACATGGCAATCGTGGGAAGACTTGGATGCTTGGAGCGAGCACGGCATGGAGGGAGGTGACGCCGCTTTCCACCAGGCCTCAGGCTGGGCCTGAATACGCGAGACTGCAACACACAGTGAGAGATGCTGTCAAAGGATGACTGGAAAAGGAAAGGTCCCTAAAGATCATTGAGGGCATGAACAGGAACACCTCCCACTAGCGCAGGTTGCTCAAAGCCCCATCCAGCCTGGCCTTGAACACTTCCAGGGATGGGGCATCCACAGCTTCTCTGGGCAACCTGTTCCAGTGCCTCACCACCCTCACAGCAAAGAATTTCTTCCTACTATCTAGTTTAATCCACCCTCGTTTAAAATTAAGCTTCCCAAAGTGGATAGACTTGAAAACTTTTTCAAAAGGCAACAACGTGGCTGTTTTACTTGGTTATGCCTCTCACCCTGAGTGTGATAACGCCCTGCTGTCTTGCTGTGCTGCAGGTTCAGAGACCTTCACTGTGTTGTCCAATTATACTGTTAGGTTATTGCCATGGAAATGGTATTCGAAAGGTGAAAGTTTGGTCTTGGTCTAAGGAGCTGACTTTCTATGGAAAGTTAAATTCCTTTATCACCTAAGGGAGGTCTCAATTTTTCTTGTGGCAATGACAGCCTTATAAATGTTGTCATGCTGTAAAGATTGATGTACTTGGATACAAGACTGGATGTTCGAAATCGTGTCAAAAGTACCTGAAGTAGCAAGAACTTGTGCTCATAGTTGCCAAAGGAGTAGCAACAACATGACAGTTTTATGTGATACCCTACATGTACCTTGCATCCTGTTCCTCACATCTATAATGCATGAAGTGCCCTTATCGCTGTACCTACTACCAATGTTCTTTCCTAATATGTTCCCCTCACGCATGCATGTTCTGTGCCACCGACTGTAGTGTTCTGTGGAGTCACTATCTCCTTTTAGGTTCTCAACCAATTTTTACACTTCAGAATGCATCCAACTTCTTATGCATGCATCCTGAATGCATCATCATCTGCAAAGGGTATATATTTTCTGGTTTGTTCACTCAGTCACTTTGGTTCTCCCAGGTGAGAGTATTTTTTGCGAGGACTGGTTTCTTCACTTGAAAGAGATATCTATAACGATGGGAGTTACAGATATTTAAAGTGTGGGGTGGAATACAGCAAATTTTGGGGGCATTGGGCTCAATATATGGTGCCTGACAGTTTTGTTTTCTCTTTACGTAGAATAAAATGATCACTCTGACACAAAGCGACTTACTGTCTGTTACCATGTTCCCTTCTCAGTTTTCTGTTTTCTTGAATGCAGTTCACGGGGAAAAAACTTTCTGGATCTCAGATGTATGTGTAAATATAATAATATACTTCATAATTTTGGCCAAGCAGATAGTGGTAACAAGACCCAGTGGAAGTTGAAGCTATCAATTTTCAGACTGCCACTAAAGCAAAGAGTCATTGTTCCCTAAAACAGGTTTCATCTTGAGCTGTGAGCTGTTTATTAATTCTTCGGTGTGCATTTTGAAACAGTATTTTTTAAAAGTTATGCTCTGGTTAAGGAAGTTCCGTGTGCTCTGTTGGGCTGCAGGTCACGCTTAGAATGAGTGGAACAGGTGGTGTATTTGACACATTGAAACAAAGTGCAGTTTAATACAGTGAAGTCCTTAAATCTAGAAGCAATGGATGTAGATCTACAAGCAGAGAAACTGCGTTCTGGAAGATTTAATGAAATGGATTAAGGTCAGTGAACAACAACTGAAAGTGTAATGCCAGAGGATGAAGAAGTGAAAAAGGCTAACGTCATTCCTGAATGTGTAAAGAGAGGAGATAGTAGTTAAAAGGTTATTTGCCTCCAGTAATTAGTATTTAAAGCCAACTAGTGGGACACTGCGTATAATGCTATTATACATTTTGATAGAGAAGTCGAAAATGGGATAGGCTGCATGAAGATGATCAATGGTTTGAAAATAAGAGTCATAAATTATTCGTTTAGTTTATTACAAAGAGTTTAAAGGTGATTACAATTTATAGATTTCTTATGATGAGAAAATATGAGGTACTGAGCGGCATTTTAATTTAATGGAAAAAGCCATAACAAGAAGCAATGGAGAGAAATTAAGGCCATGGGAATTCAAATCAGAAATGGAGCACAAATTTGAGACAGTGAAAGTGGAAAATGGTCTCCATTTCTATGCCTTCAAGTAAAAACCCAGTCCAGTTCTTTCTGCCTTTGCTTACATGCCACTTGTTCTACACATCTTGTTTTCTTCCTTTCATTTGAGCTTGTTTGTTTTTCTTCTTTACTAAGTGTAATGCTAGATTTAGAACTCAGCAGCACTGAATGGAAGGGAATAGGTGCCTCTTTCATCTTACAAACACTCTGTGATTGTAAGGATCCTGATCCAGGACTCGATTTTCCTTCTTTTTCCAGTAGCAACGCATTGTTTGCCTCTGCAGTTTAAGCTTTGAATCTCTTCTTTAATTTACTTTTAGTTTGAATTTCTGCATTTCCCCTGGGTCTGCAGAATAATATTTGATTGAAGTTGACCTAATTTTCTTTTCTGATTAACTGATGTTTATTTTACTTTAATTTGGCAGGGTTATTTTGTGTGCTGTAAAAATATAATTAGACATTAAGCGAGAATGTAGCAGGAATCATAAACAGTTGTAAATCAGTGAACTGACGTACTGGTCCAAGCACAAAAGTACTCCAGGTGGGATTTCAGTTGCTTCTCTTCAGTACCATGTCTTCAGCATGGAGTTGTTTATGTTCTCAATATTGAAGCAGCAGTTCAGCACACAAGTTGTGTTCCAGGGTGCAAGTTCTCCAGGCAGGGTCCACTTGCCTTCACAGAATGTGCATTCTGCAAACCCCCCAGGAGTCACTGGGCAGATCTGTAGACTTCTTCAAACTGAGTGCAGTGGTCTGGAGCCTCCCATAAGGTGCTTTTGGAGATCAGACTCTTCCATGACTACAAAACAACAAGCAGCATAGAATATTCTCTATGTGTTCTTCTCCAGGACTACAAAGAAAAGGATGGGCTTAGCCCATGTAGTTCATGCAAGGATAGATTTTGCATCCGAACACTTGGTTTATAGTACTCAGTCCGCTACACCTTGATGTAATCATGATACCACAAGAAGGGTGGAGGGATTGCTACTAAGAACCAGAGGAAGCCAGAGAGAGGAAACAGAGAGCACAGCAGGTTTTTTTCAGACACACAGTCAGTACAAGTGGAGATATTTGTAGGTAGTAATCTTTTTTTTTTTTTCCAAAAACATGTCATAGATTTCTCTGCAACATCTAAACTGTAGCTCTGTTTTTTGAAGCATCATTGCGTCATCTCTTCTCAAGTGCAAACTGTCCTCCCAGCATAACATCCTGAGCCATCCCTTGCCCCTGTCATTTTGAACTCATGGTATCTGATGTGCAAAATCAGCAGCAGAATTGCCCCAAGTACATCAAAACATACCGTCTTGGCTGCTGCCCCTGCCATGCATACAGCTCCATCAAATATAAACAGGCTGAACTCAACATTGATTGACAGATCTCCCTGAAGTATTTGAACCATTTAGAAGGGTTTCTGTACTTCCTAGGGGACAAGAAAGCTTCAGACTGATACACCCTTTTGGGGATTGCTACAAAAACATGGACTTTTGTAGTTCTTATTCGGTAGTTACAATTTCCATACTTGAGCCCACCTACTGCACAGGGGTGGGAGAGGTACAGACTTACTTTGCAAAATAAAGGTGCTGGGTAAACCTTTGGTTGGTGTTGCAGTTTGTGCTGGGCTGGGCACTAAAACAAATGGCAGATATTCCCTAACTTCTCTCCCAAGTGGGAAAAGAAGAGGGAGAGAGAGAGAAAGAGACTTAGGAATTAAAAAGAAACTAAACTACTTTAATTAACTATAAATAATAAAATTATAAAAATAAAATATAATAATATTAGTAAGAGAACAATGAAGTATATACAAAACTGTATTGAGCTCCCAGGATGACAATCACATCACCAGCGGGCACTGAGAAAGTCCCATTCTGGACTCCTGGATGGGAACTGGATTCCAGAATGCACAGATCAGGATCAAAAGCAGCGAACAGAGTCCTCCTCAGACACCAGCCATTGAAGAAAGAGGCCTTTGATCCCTCAGCTTTTATATTGAGCATGGGGCAGCTGGGATGGAATATCCCAGTGGTCAGTTTTGGGTCACCTCTTCACACCTGCTTCTCCCTGCAGGTGCGACCCCTCTGTGCTCTTCTGCTTCTGACTCTCCAACTTTGTGCGTAATGAAGTTACTTGACTTTGGTTGTTCTAGCAGTAAGTGTAAGTAAGAGCCTCTCTGCACACCATGCCTTGGTAGACACTGGAAACATCAGACCTTCTCTGCCAGGAGCAGACACTGTCTGAAAAATACGCCATTAATTTCAGAGAGTTAGATGAGTCTTAACTAAAAAGTGAAACTATTGAGAAGTAGTTCTGTTTTACGTCAAACCATGACAATTGTGTTCTTTTCTTAGACAGTCTGTCAGCAGGAAGGAAGTGAGAAAGCCAGAGGAGTCCTTTCAGGTCAAAATAAAAACCAGCTTCTGACCTCATCACCTGTGTTGTGGTTTTGGGGGATGACATTTCAGTTATGAACATCAGGGGAAACTGCTGTTGTCTGCAGAGTTATTAGACAGTGCAAGAGGACCATCTTAACCTTTGTGAAAGCAAAATGATGTAAGTGGAAGACAACTGTAGGCTGATAAGTTTTGTCAACAGATGCAAGATGGAAGAAAGTTTAAGAGATTTAGGGCTGGGTTTATATAAAGTTGTTAGAACTGAAGCAGACAGAGCAAGTTAAAGAAGGGTGAAGTCGTCAAGAAGCAGATACATAACAAGAGTTGTCTTCTGTTGGACAAAGGTGCAAAAAAGCCATTAAACACTTTAATATGCTTTGGGTTTGGTTACATTCCTGACAGTAAAAAGCATCTTAGCAGATAAAGGCAAAGAAACCTCAGTTATGCTGGTGGATTCATGAATTTTCAAACCTGTGAAGTCTGGTTTTATGTTCTGACCACATCCTTGCTTCATTTCAAGGGCAGACCTGGGTATGAAGTACCTTATAGTTGCAATGGATTAACACATCCAGTCATTTTGCTGTAAAGAAATGGCTTACTGTGGTTAGGTAGCTTTATCTTGACTGTGTTGCCTTTTAGTATGTTGTTTTCTTCTCAAGTTGACCAAGATCCAAGCAATCTGTAAAGCTAATTATAATATTTTAATGCTGTCCTGGTTTGTTCTCTGCTACTTGCCTTGTTAATCTATGTTTTAGTAGCCTACTACCATAAACTAAAATAAAATTAACAAAAATATTAGTAGTCTAAAATTAGTAGTGCTTGCCTTTTCTTCAGTTGTTTTTGCTTCTGACAGGTGTATACGATTTGACAGCTACGCCAGTCAAAGACAGAGGAGAGAAGACACTTCTATAGCCTCTGTTAATATGTACAGCATTTCACATCAGAATGTCTTTCATTACAGACACTTAACGCTCTGAATCTTACTCAATTAATAGAAGGGCAAAATTAATTGCCATACGCGGTGACAACTCTTTTCATAGTAGTTAGCAACAGTTCTCTGTCCAAAAGAATGTGTTTAATAAACCTCTGTAAAGTCTGTCAAGGGTCCAGTTCTTTCCAATATTTTCATTAATGACCCCGATGACAGTTGTACTTTTTTGGTTGATATGAGGCTAGGGAGGACTGGCAGTGCACTGGAAGGCAGTCTAATTTTAGCCAGTACAGCAGCATCATGTTATTGCAAAACAGGTAAACATCACACTAGGATGTTTAAAAAGAGTGTCTCAAGATAGAAAAGAAATGTTGCCCTTTTCTTGGTACTGAGAAAATTTCAAAGGAATATCGTTCCCAATTAGGGCAGCTGCAGAAAGCTGTGGAACAGCTGCAGAATGTTATGTTTCAAGAAAGTTGTAAGCCAACTACGTAGTTAAAGTTAGTAACAAATTAAAACAGGGTTGGGGAAGGACTACTGGGGTAGGGTTTCTTAGCCTGAAGAAGAAAGGACTTGAGGGAAAAGAACATTCTGAAGAATGTAAAATGCTATTACAAAAAGGAAGAGAAATAGTTTTGTTTTGTTTTGTTTTCCCCTGTGCATGATCAGGAGAAAAACTGAAGTACAGGAGATTCAGATTTGGCTGCAAGGAAAACTGCTTGCACGGTAATAATTAGGAAGTTGGGAATAGATTGCCTGCTGACATAGCAGTTCCCATCATTAGAGACTGTATATCAGAAATAAAATAACTTTTGTTGATCCTAATTCAGGTCATGAAAGTCAATAAGATGACCAGTTGAGGTTCTTTCCACTTTTAGAATTCTGTCATTAGTTCCGCTTACTGTACAGAAAATGACAAAATATTTGCAAGTAAATGATACAACATGTAATTAAAATAGGAACAAATGGCAATTTTTAATCAAAGCAAAATATCATTCATGTTAATGTTGATTAATAAAAATATTACTTCACAATAGCCTAATAATTCAAAATAATCAAGTCGTTTTAGTGAAATTCCCTTTAAAAAATCCATTGAAGTTAAATATTCTTTTTTATAGAACTGTGGAATCACAGAATGGTTAGAGTTGGAAGCAGCCTTAAAGATCATCAAGTTCCAACCCCCTGCCGTGGGCAGGGACACCTCCCACTAGAGCAGGTTGCTCAAAGCCCCATCCAGCCTGGCCTTGAACACCTCCAGGGATGGGGCATCAACAACTTCTCTGGGCAACCTGTTCCAGTGCCTCACCACCCTCACAGGAAAGAATTTCTTCCTGATACCTAATCTAAATCTTTTTTTGGGATGGAATGTTTAAGAGTGGAATAGCAGACTAAAAGATAGTCTTCACACAGCTGATGGAGCAACAAATCTAGAGAGAATAATGTATTTTGCTTCCATATTCAGTAATGCCTTAAGGGTTGATCCTGACAGACCTTTCTTGATGTCAAGATGTCAGGTTTGTTGCAATTTTGTGATACTGCCCATTATGTTTGCAACAAATTTTTCCTAGTTTTGAAAAGTTGTGGTTATGGAAATATAATTCTTCATAATTTCTGTTTTGAGTAAACATTTCAATACAAAACCCCTGGCTCCTCTTCCCCTTTCAACATTTTCAACAGTACTGATTTTTCAGTCCAATTAGTCCTTTTTGGTCTTTTCAAGATATACTATCAGAAATAATGTTTCACTAACAGTTTGTGAGAGAAGGAGCAGGGCTTCACTACCTGCATGATTACATAGCTTAGATACTACATGTGAAAAATTTTCTTTACATTCTTTTTTAATGTTTGAAGTTCAAACTTTAATGATGCCCATGTAACTTCTTAAAGCAATTTTCCTTTTCAGGTACTTCAGGACAGAAACTAGAGCTCTGACTATTTCCATATTCTATACATACTGTCATTTATTTCTTTGCAAAGATGCTATTTCTAGCACCACAGACATTCTTTTTCCCACAAAAAATGTTACAGACAGGAAATGTTTTGGGTAGCGTAACAACATTTCCTGATAAACATTTTATCACAGCTTGATAACCATTTCCTGTTAGTAGGATTTGTTTTAACTATTGTCATTTTGTTGTCTTTCTTGCTATAATTAACACAACATATGTGATCTGGCTAAGTGTCCTCATCCTGTCAAACAAAGGTCTCAGCGAGTCAGACATTTGGTTATAATGTGAGGCAAGATTTTATATTGTCTGTTTCCCTTCATTTAAATTTTGTCTGGAGCAATAAGTGAAAGAGCAATACTCACGCGGCGTTCTGGGAATGGGCAATTCCCAGAAGGGTGGAGGTTCCTCAATATTTCAAATAGAGCATTGTCTGCGGTTGTCTCAGTGATTTCAGTCAGCTTCTAAAATAGTTTTCAATGAGAATGTGAGAATTCATGTAGGTTCTAATTGTTTGGTGCGAACTAGGACTGGAATTGTCCTGGAAGGGTATCAGAAAAAATTTGTCGCTTTCTAAGCAGCTTTAAAGCATTGCCCTTGCAAACTAATATTAAAATAAGAATATTCTCGAGAGTTTTACTCTATCAAAATGTCATGTTTTAGGTCAACAGAACAATTTTTGCCATTTCTTGGAGTTACCTACTTTAGTAGTAAGAGGCAGACAGTATCACTTACAGCTGATTCTGATTCTCATTCACACAAAGATTGTAGGCATATTTGACTATGCTTCTTCTAAATAATAAATAACCAGGATGGAGCCTCTGACCCTGAGGCATAAGCCTAGTTCATGCCCATATTATTTAGGGCTGCATTTCCCTTAAGATCAAACTGCCAATCAACACTACATCACTCTTGGCCCTGGAGCTCCTCTATGCTGTTTTAACATCCTGCGGCCTTCAGACATAATACTTAATGTGTCTGTGAGGTTTTATTTCAGTTCATTGTGTTTGAAAGTGATTGGTTGTTGCCTTTTGTTTGGAAGTTTTGACTCTGCAGTTTTCTCCCCCACAGTTTTTCAAGAAATCTTATCTCTAAACTGGAGAAACACAGATTTGATGGTCTCTGGGGAGACCTTATGGATAAGGAGTTGGCTGGGTGCCTGCGCTCAGAATGTTGTGGTCAATGAATTAGTGTCCAAGTGGTGACCAGTGACGAGTGGCATTCCTCAGGTGTCAGCACTGAGACTGATGCTATTTAACATCTTTGTTGGCAACATGGACAGTGGAATTGAGTGCACTCTCAGCAAGTTTGCCAATGACACCAGGCTGTAGTGCAGTCAATGTGCTGGGGGGAAGGGATGCTATCCAGAGGGGCCTGAACAGGCTTGAGAGGTGAGCCCATGCAAACCTCATGAAGTTTAACAAGTTCAAGTGCAAGGTCCTGCATGTGGGTTGGGGCAATCCCAAGCACAGATACAGGCTGGGCGAAGAACGGATTGAAAGTAACCCTGAGGAGGACTTGGGGATGTTCGTTGATGAGAAGCTCAGCGTGAACCAACAATGTGCAATGGCAGCCTGGGAGGCCAAATACATCCTGGTCTGCATCACAAGAAGTGTAGCCATCAGGTTGAAGGAGGTGATCCTGCTCCTCTACCCCACTCTGGTGACATCCTACCTGGAGTACTGCATCCAGCACTGGACCCCCCAATATAAGAAGGATGTTAACCTGTTGGAGTGAGTCCAGAGGAGGGCCACAGTGGTGACCAGAGGGCAGGAGCACCTCTTATATGAGGACAGACTGAGATAGTTGTGGTTGTTCAGGAGAAGAGAAGACTCTGGAGAGACCTAATTACAACCTTTCACTACTTATAGGAAAGATGGAGAGGGACTTTAACAGGGATTGTAGTGATAGGACAAGGGGTAATGGTTTTGAATTGGAAGAGGGGAGATTTAGATTATATGTCAGGAGGAAATTATTTAGTGTGGAGCTGGTGAGACAGTAGAACAGGTTGCCCAGAGAAGTTGTGGATGCGCCATCCCTGGAAGTGTTTGAGGCCAGGCTGGAGGGGTCTTTGAGGAACTTGACCTAGTGTCTTGGCCTATGGGGAGGGTATTGGAGCTCAATGATCTTTGAAGTTCCTTCCAACTCTAGCCATTCTTTGATTCTATGAAAAGTAAAATTAAGATGCGTTACTGTAAGCGTGCAGTATTTGAGAATGCAAAGCCTGCTGAGATAGCATTAAGGGATTCTGTAGGTATCCGATTTGAGCAATGTTCTCCATAGAGCCCACTGGAAATAGTGCTTGGTGTGCACTGTCCCTGAACTGTGCTAGTTGGCACAGGACAAGTCTGCCGGGAAGTCAGCTAACAAGCAGTCTGCATGTTCAGAGGTTGAGCATTTAGCTGAGTGTCCAGGTATGATGAATTTATGGAGCACAACTAAGGCTTTGCCTTAAGTTTTAATTCTACTGGTAAATCCAGGGGAAACAAGAATCTGGAGGTCAAAGTTTTAGTCAAAGGTACACGCATAGAGTTGAGTTTGGAAAAAATATGATTTCTGGTGTAGGTAGGTATATTTTGCATGCACATCCTGAAGGTATGCTCAGAAAAATATCCAAGGAAACAAAATCTGAAACAGAGTGAAAGTTTGTTGTTGGGTTTTTTTGGGGGGAGGTGGGGTTTTTTGTTGTCGTTTTGTTTTAAATTAGACTGAAAGACAGTGAATATAGTGCTTTTGAAGGAGTTAGTCCAAGTCATGCAACTCAATGCTGACTGCATAAGCTGTTCAGGCATCTGAAAGAAGGTGACATTGATGTAATCAGCTGTGTCTCTTGCTGAGGATGTGTATAAAAATTTGAAGCAATTGTGGAAGGGTAAAATGAGCTTCCATCCTTGATTTATAATTCCAAAACAAAACAAAACAAAATTGGTTACACTGAATCCAGTAATGGCTGGGATAAAGTACATTGGTTTTCCATCATTGGACTCCAGCAATAAATAATAAGAAGACCAGTGTGAAAGCTGTATATGGATAATGCATCATATCCAATATCATCACCTGCTTTCTATAAAGCAGACATCTTAGGGGCTGTCATGGTTTTGTGGCATTTCCTTTGATCTAATGAATAAAGCAGTTTTAAGGTTCTATATTAAAAATTTAAAAACTTTGGTGATATATATGTGATGAGGTGTAAAATTTTCACTAATTTGCCTTTGTTTCTGTAACTGTGTTATTAAAAGACAAGGTAATTGCTAATTATAAATAAATGCTTTGGCATGGGTCTTAGCTTTCTGGCAAGGAATATATACATTAACATCATAACAGATAAGAACGTTGATATCTCAGCTTTTGTGGGATTTATATTTTTTGACACAAATGTCTTTAAAATAGTATGCTTTTTTTGTTCACTGGCAGTAATTTGCAAGTCACTCTATGGGCTGTTGAAAAGCTAAGTAAAATCAAGTAATAGCTTTTTGAATATGTGTTTAAAATAGGTGATAGAAACATCCTATTTTATCAGAAGCCAAGAGCAGTATTATATTATTTGTAATTGCTATCAAAATGTGAACTTGTAAAAGTAATTGCCAGAAGAACAGAAGACCTTTTTTTTTTTTTTTTAATTCACAGTGTTAGTCCTACAAGTTCAAACAAAAAGAGGTTTTCCTTCTTGCAATTCAACTCGCAGACCTTCCTGTTACAAGATTCCGCACGTGCTGAAGGTTTGCATGAATAAGTCAAGGGAGAGCAATCAACTGAGATTGCTCAGCAATCTCCAGCTCAGGAAATCTCTGAGCTACAAATGTTCGAAGACTAGGATAATATTTAAAGGAAGTTTCATATTTACTTACCCCGTTCTTTTCTAACTCTCTGCCAGGGAACAGATTTTGTTAGCTCTGGAAACAGAGGTCTGGCTTCAGTAACATTTTGGCCTGACCCCTTAATAGCTCTTTTTTGCATTTTGTGTCCTTATGTAGAGGATGTTTAATTATGCATCTAGCTTTTGAGATAGCACTGATATGCACTTTTTACTTCCTGTGAGGAAATGCTCAGTGCTTTCTGGGATTGGGGTTTTTTTGTGTGTTTTGTTTTTGACGGAAACACCATTGCTCTTTGTGATAGAGGGCTGTTCTCTATTAAGGTCAGAGGGACTGAGGATTTTGTACTAGTCTAGGAAATGTGATGTCAGACTAGCTGGGCAGCCAGGCATATCAAAACCAACACTGAATCTAACACTGAACATGTTTTATATATACTGTAGTAAAATATACAGAAATTACTAGCTTAAAAAAAAAAGAATATTATATATCCTGTATAAATGAAAAATTATTATATTGCCATTAGAAATGTGACATTATTATACTATATACACATTATAAGTAGGTACGCCATATATAGATGTTGATACACTTAAAATACTATACTAATCCATGATAGATCAGCACTAAGTTGTTTTGTAGAGAGCCATACATGAAAGAAAGAGGTGGTCATATTTATTAAGCAATAATGTCAAAAACATAAAGCAAGAATTTGAAATAAAGGTAAATCAATTAAGCAACAAGCCTTGGTCTGCTTAAGGAAGTGAACATCCCTAAAGTATTTGACTCTATCATCATCCTTAAAGTTGGCTTTTTTTTTTTGGCTTCTTCATAGCCTTATTAACCTGCAATTTGAGAACAAGTGAACAGGCAAAGAAGACTTAACTGCTCTGTTGCCTTTCTAATTTTATATACCTTAAGCATGTGCCGTATTAGGCACATTCTGTTTATGCTTCAGGATCATAATATATTCAGTGTTTACTGAATCCATCCTTAGCTTTAAAATATTTAATTAGTTCAAATAGTCCAATGGCAGCAGATGGCTGTTGAGTCAATGTCTCTATGCAATATTTAGCACTCTTGGGAGAATATTTGATACAGAAATAGAATTTATTATTTGCTTTTAAACTCATGTTACTTTTTCCCCAAAGCAGCGTGTGACTATTAGTTCTCACAATATATGGGCAAAGGAAATTAGACAAGTTGCTCAGGGGAAAAGGCTGGAACTATAAAGCTGGAGTTCCTTGAACCAGCTACAGACATTTTGAGTTCTCAACTTCATTTGAAATATTCCTGAAGCCCTCAATCTTTTCCAGTGACAAGGGTCTCTGGATCACTACAAGGTTCGCAATGTTCTTTTTTGTAGGCTGGGGAATAGCTCACACTGCACTTCATGGCTTTTTCCTATGTTTTGATAACTGCAAGTCATGGTGTGTGACAGTTCATCAATCACACTGTCATTTTCTCTTCCAGTGCAAAAATGACGACAACTCTAAAGAGCATGATGGAAGCTCTGCCATTGCAGGGAGCATTTGCTATCAGGAGAGCAGTTGGAAGAACAATTGGAAGAAGCTGGGAGAGTAAAGAAGCCTTGCCCACATCCTCATTTTGTCCTAATTCTAATGTAAGAATTATTTAAGTAAAATTAATTTATTGGATTAGTAGATATGAATTGTGCTTTGCCGTTTAGCAATGGAACAGAATAGCTAATCTGATTATTAATAACTCCCGATATCAATACAGGCTGAGAGATTAATGGATCTGCAACCCGGCTGAGAAGGACTTGAGGGTACTGGTGGGTGGAAAACTGTACATGAGCAGGCAATTTGCACTGGCAGCCCAGAAAGCCAACCATACCCTGGGCTGCACCACAAACAAAACAGTACATATGTAGGCCACTTGAAGAGCAACACAAAGGAAATGAAGCCATTCCAGATAAGAAGTCAGCTCCATTGGGCACCCAGCTGAAGTGCCTTTACACAAATGCAGGTAGCATGGGGAACAAGCAAGAGGAGTTAGAAACATATGCACTCCTCCAGGGTTATGATCTAATTGGCATTGCTGAGACGTGGTGGGATAGCTCTTATGACTGGAGTGTTGGAATGGAGGACTACAGACTCTTCAGGAAGGACAGGCAGGGCAGACGGGGAGGAGGTGTTGCCCTCTGTGTCAAAGACCAGCTGGAGTGTGTGGAGCTCAACATGGGGACGGAAGAAGACCTGACAGAGAGTTTATGGGTTAGGATTAAAGGGAGCACAGGGGTGGTTGATGTTACAGTGGGAGTCTGCTACAGACCACCTGATCAGAGTTACAAGGAGGATGAGGCCCTCTGTAGACAGATAGGAGCAGTGTCGCACGCACACACCCTGATTCTCATGGGGGACTTCAACCACCCTGATATCTGATGGAAGGACAACACAGCAGGGCACAAGAAATCCAGGAAGTTCTTGGCATGTGTTGATGACAGCTTCCTTCTTCAAATGATTGAAGAACCAACAAGGAAAGGAGCCATGCTGAATCTTGTCCTTACCAACACGGAGGGTCTGGTGAGGAATGTCAAGCTGAAGGGTTACCCTCGGTTGTAGTGATCATGAAATGGTAGAATTCAATATTCTTAAGGCTTATAAACACCTGGACAGGCTGGAGAGCTGGGCAGAGAAAACCTTATAAGGTTCAACAAGAGCAAGCGTAGAGTCCTGCAGCTGGAGAGGAAGAATCCAGACACTGACACAGGTTAGGGGCAAACCTGCTGGAAAGCACCTCTGAGGAGAAGGATCCGGGGGTCCTGGTAGATAGTAAACTATCCATGAGCCAGCAATATGCCCTTGTCACCAAGAGGGACAATGGAATCCTGGGCTGTGTAGGGAAGTGTGGCCAGTAGGTTGAGAGAGGTCATTCTCTCCGTCTACTCTGCAGTGGTGAGGCCACAACTGGAGTTCTGTGTCCAGTTCTGGGCTCCCCAGTTCAAGGGAGACAGGGAACTACTGGAGAGAGTCCAGCGTAGGACAACAAAGATGATTAAGGGATTGGAGCATCTCCCTTATGAGGAAAGGCTGAGAGACCTGGGACTCTTGAGCCCAGAGAAGAGAAGGCTGAGGGGACACCTTGTCAGTACTTATAGGTATCTGAAGGGTGAGTTGAAGGAGGATGGAGCTGGACTCTTGTCAGTGGTTCCCAGTGACTGGACGAGGGACAATGGGCACAAGCTGGAACATAGGAAGTTTCATTCAAAGATGAGAAAAAAACTGATTTACGGTGAGAGTGATAGAGCCTTGGAACAGGCTGCCCAGGGAGACTGTGGAGTCCCCTTCTCTGGAAATCTTCAAGACCAGCCTGGATGGAGTCCTGATTGATGTGCTCTAGGCAACCCTGCTTTAGCAGGGCAGTTGGACTAGCTGATCTCTAGGGGTGCCTTTCAACTCTGACAATTCCATGACAATTCCATGACAACGGGATTGTATAACCTAATTGACAGCATTTTCAAGGTGGTTTAGTGACCAAGGAAGTCCTTCAAGACTTCTGTTCTGTGGTCACAGGATCACCTTACTTCATGCATGAGTATGGCATGTAGGGTAGCCATTCTTCAGCTTCCATCGTTGCTCCAAGGTAGCATCCTACACACTGAACATCAATGTCGTGGCAAGGCTGCAGCCAGCTCAGGAAAGCAACAGTGCTGAATGTGGCTTAGTCTTATTTAAGCACCTTTCTTATCATCCTGAGCAGTGTTATTTCTTCCAGGTGGAGGCAGTGAGGATTCATCAGCCGTCAAAAACAACAGTAACAACCAGGAGAAGGCCAAAAGCCAGAACTTGTCATAAGCATGTTGAACTGAATAAACAAAGAAAACTTCAGCTTTACTTTGAACATAACCCGATGTCTCCTTGCTGGCTTTTTCTCTTTACCACAGTCTATTTGTTAGGCCTTCTTCTGAGCACCTCTGCGAACACAATACCAAAAAACCTTTAGGCCAGTGGAGTTACATACAGTTTCCTACAAAGGCATAAAAAAAGAAAGAATGAAGCCTGGCGGTTTCTTCTATGCTATAATGACAGCATGTCAACCGTAGAGGATAGTCCACATTTCTCAGTCCCTGGTAATCCTTCTTGGTAACCACCAGGTTATGTCTGGTTTAAAGTCCCTTATGTCCTATCCCTTGCAGAATATGTTCAAGGAAAAGAAAGTTTGCCCTCTGGTTCAGTGCCTTGGTGTTGCCAGGACACAAGTCTGTGCAAACAAATGTTAATCTCTTTAGGGCTAAGCAGTAATTATCCAGCTTTGCCAGCTGACTGGTTGACTTGCTGCCAGGGGACTGAAGCAAGGCTTGCAACTTCTAAGCGTATTGCCTGACAAGTGACAGAACATGCAGTGGGGATAAGGGTACAGATTAGCAAGGTTCAGTGAACAGAAAAACAAGCAAAATGGGGCTAAATGGGGTGTGGTCAAAATGGATATTTATTCATCTGGAAGCCATCTGGACTTCTGGGTGCAAGCTTCATACTGCCAGTGCTGGGATGGAACTATTCAAAATTTCAAGAGGAGTTTCTCCCAGCTACAATTTACGGAAAGTATTTCCTTTGTGCATTTTGTCCCCTGTGGGGGCTTCATATATACAGAATTGTTCTTCAGAAGCTCTTTCTTTGGCTTTTATTCCTTTTTAGTGGAATTGCTGAGGAGGAGGAGGAGCTATGGTTACAATCTGATGTAACCCAGTTCTCTTCTATCCTCTACCCAGCCTCTGAAGAGAAAACTTTAACATCTTTTTCCTTCTTCCTCCTGATTCTTTGAATACAAATGGATAATCAAATTTGTAAGTTAACTGAAAAAAAAAAAAAAAGGTACAGTGAGGCAAAAAACCAAACTGATATTAGCTTGCCTTTTAGCGATACTAAATTAGAGATGCGACTGAACTTCAGTATCACAGACCAGATTTAGGAAGTTTTAAATTATATTTGAAGCTTCAGTTTACTCATGGCTCTTCTGAGCAACAGGAACCTTGACAGGACAGGGTTCTATGAAGCAAGGTAATTGAAGAATTAAGTCATGAAGCAAAAAGTACTCTTCAAATCTTACCTTAATTTTTCCAGCACAAGCATGCTTTGCAGTCTACTCTACAGGAAAACATTTCAGAGACATACAATAATTACATGAGCAAATAAATATGGGTAGAAGCAAACTTGTGAAGAATGCCAGAAGTACTGATATCTTCCCTTTTCAATCAATCTGAAATATTCCTTCTTTCATGTTGTGAAAAGCCATCATCTCTTCAACAGAGTATGTAGTTCGTAGAGCTGTGAGCTGAAAGAAACGTCCGTGTTCCTCAGTGAGGCCAGATCCAGTCCCCACAAAAAGCAGGAATCATGGGTGGGAGTATTTTTTCTACCTTTAGATATCTACAGGCTAGACCTATATTATCACCCATGTATCCTTCATAAACAGTGGAAAATAATCATCATCTTGAGGGGTGATTTATTTTATTTTAGATACCTGCTGTAGGACAAAATGAATTAAATCCTGGCAATATCTCATTCTTTCTGCTGATTATAGTAGAAATATAGGATGGTGACTGACACAGAAATCCTTGTTTGATGGAGTAAATCCATCACTGGCTACTGGGTTTCATGGGCACATGGCTGCTTACAAAATGACAGCATGATAACCTCCTGAAATATACTGAGCTCTTGGATGGTATTTTGATAACTATAACTTGAGGTTGTCTATTTGGAGATGTGTGCAGAAATACCATAATACTAAAGTGAACTACATATGATTCACACAATTCTATTTTTCAATCTGATTTGTACAAAGAATTAGAAATGTCTGTTCTCTGGCTCCATCAGGAAAAGATGAATGCAATCTTTGAGCACTTAGATTTAAATTTAAATTAATTACTTTTCTGGACATTTAAATTACAATTAAGGTATTAAACAACATAAGCAAAAAAAAAAATCTTGATCTCTCTTTAGAATAGTGACATCAAAAGTAAAAAAGAAAAGATATTGGATATTATTAGTTTCAGTATGTACTGGATTACTTAAAATGCAAATTGCTTTCTGAGTCCTTAAATCTGAAGGTCTAATTATTGGTATCTATTCTTGTTACTCACTAGCTCTCTCTTTTTCTGGTCATGCTAATAATAATCCAAGTGCTATTTCTCTCTGTTCCTATTTTGTAGGAGCTCCTCACTGTCTACGCTTTCCTGGGTTTTTAAACCATCTTTTCTGAAAGAAATTACATTCATATGATCACTTCATTTGCTGACCTCTCCCTCTCCTATCTTCTTGGCAAATGACTTTTAAATCCCTTGTCCTGTTTCAATCAAATAAAACAGAGGGATAGATGTTTCCAAACTAATTATGCTCCTAACAGATTTGTGGACACTGACAGCTAGATGGAGGAGATATCTGAACAAAAGCCTCTGCTGATGGACAAAGAAGCAGACCTGGGTCATGACACACTGTTTCTGCCCTAGTGTCTGCTTGTCTGTGGTCCTTGGAGGACCCCAAGGGGAATTGGGGTGGGATATGGGTTACTGTAGGATGAGTGCATGGGTGCAGAAGAAAGTAGGGGACCCAAACCAAGTTTGGTTTACCTATTAATTGTCATTCACTATGCAATTTGTCTGCCTACTGGTTTTTTTTTTCCTTCCCCCACCTCCTGTTGTTGGTTCGTTTGTCTTTGCTCTACCCTCTCTGAATGAACTGATAAGAGCTTTCTAAATTTGTCCAAATATGCAAACAGACTGAAAACAGAGTCCATTTTGACCTTGCTTCATGGCCTAAGAATAAGGATTTTAGGACGCTTTTAAAATAGTATGTAAAATTCCAGGAAAAGTGATCTACAGTCTCAGAGTTTTAATCTGAACTCCTTGAACTCAGAAGCAGGGCTGCTATTTCTGCGCCAGATAATGATACATGCTTTGTATGCACTGCAATTAGTGTTACATTTATTTACATGTGGAGGCCTCAAGTGGGATTGTGGCCTCTTTGAGCCTGTTGTTTTCCAAGTGTATATGCACCAGAGCGAGAATGAAACACAAAACAAAAACAAGAAAAAAAACATTCGATAAAGATTTATAATGAAGATTAGAGAAGGCCAAAAACTTTTCACCAAAGCAACTGTCATCACAAAATGCCACGTACTTGAAATGAAAACTCCTTTTGCACAAATGCATTTGTTTCAGCTACGTTTTTCAGTATGAGGTAAGAAGTAGTCCTGGGCTTGGTCAGCCCTGCACAGAAACCTGTTGCTGTCTGGAGAAGCACCAGGCACAGGAACACCCCTGTACACAGGTAAAAACTTCTCTGGAAATTCAAATACTAGATCCTGAAGCTCTTGAATCCTTAAAGTCTGATCACGACCCCTTGCCTGGATGTCTTGCTCGTGGAGTGATCCCTGTGAACCTGGTCATGGGAGGTGCTCCTCGGCAAAGCATGGGGTGGGCTACCTGCAGCTCCTCAAACAGGCCCACTGGCACCTCCTCTCTGGGGCTCGAGCTCTAACTCAAACTGGATCTTGCTGTGAGACTGATTTCCCACTTTGTAAGGTGGGGGGAACTCACGATGCACCTGGTGTTCTTGTGACCTTGTATTAACCACTGGGTAAATCCTGAGCTTAGTTATAACCTAGGTTACTAATGCTCCACTACAGAATATTCTAAAGAATGCTATTCTAAAAGAATTCAAAAGTCCCATCTTAGCTGGGAATATTAGGTATTTTAGAACTGCACCTATGTTACACCTTAAGGCAACTGGAAGAGACAAATAATATTAAAAAAGAACATTTGTTAATCCTCATCACATATATACAGCCATGGAGCTTATTTCTTAAAAATTCATAATCAGGTAATAAGGTGGACTGTGTTATTTGCTGAGTAGCATAAACAAAATTGTTCAATAAAGTTCTGATGAAATTTGGAGGTTAACTGCCTTTTTTCCTATTGTTCTTTTCTATGAGTACTTTGAATATTTTTAAACACAAAATCTTGGGGTTTTCTCCAGGAGCGGAAATAAGCTTTTTTTTTTTTTTTTTTTTTTAAGACAGTTTCATATGTTGCAATTACTTCAGCCATCACAGTCTTTTATATTTTGAACCACAAATTGTAAGGCAGATAATTGTGTTTGGACTTATGGATGCCCAAACTACAGTGAAACAAAGGAGATAGTATGCTGTGTCCCTCTTACTGAGTGGGGTTTTAGACCTCAAAACTTACATCTCCTAGATTAGAAACGAGAGTCTAAGGCAAAATTAGAAAGAAAGAGCTAGTGTGGATTAGTCTGTTTAAAACATCACAAAGATTTTGGAGGAGACTGTCTAATTCAATACTTCTTTGTGCCAGCAGTTTTATTTCATGGATTGGCAGAATTGTATCCTGCTCCTGCAATGTACAGCTGACATTGGCTTATTACTGCAAATTAAAGCAGCCTGCAGACTAATTTTAGATGTGTTGAGAGTGAACCAAAGAATTAGGAAGTTGTTGCTTTCAATTTTATTGCAAACCTGTTCCCTTTTAGGGACGCCAGGTTTGGTAGGCAAGAGAATCACATGTTATTCATTCATTTGTTCATAGCAAACTACATCAGATACAGGGTATTTCATCATCTCTGGTCTCACAGGCACCCTGTCAATGAAAATAATTCTAGAAACTGTTTTTGATGGCACTTATACCCAAGATGTTAGGCCCAGTCACTTCACATATAATGGATATCCACTGACAACACCCATGACTCTGCCTTTTTTTCACCCCAATGACAAAAAGTAGTCATTAAGCTAGTTTAACAGTGCAATTAGGACTGGTTGGATGATTGCATTGGATGGCCAAAAGTAGAAAAGCAGATGGGGTGTGCTGGAAATCTGCCCTGTGGCTGTCCACCTCCTGCCTCTGTTGTCTTCCTTTATCAACACACATCAGCTCTAAACGCCCACCTGCAAGTCAGACAGCAGCAGCTATAACCAGGCTGGCAGGGCATAGAATTACTGTGAGTAATTGCTCTGATAGACCCTTTGCCTGCCAGAGGTGCGTCTATTAAACTGTATGTGCCATAACACAGGAAAAATATGGGTTGTTGGAAAGTATTACAGGACATGGTTTCCATATGTTTCTCCAAAGGAAGAGATACTGCAATGTGTGAAAATATGATTAGGAACAAATGCTGACTAGTTTCAGGCAAGAGTGGTCACAGGGGAAAGATTTATTTTTGGCTGCCGCTGAGAGCTTTCCTCTTTAAATTTTTTAATTGGTCCTAAAAATCAGACTAGGTACATTTGCTTTGTGAAGACAGGATTCTGAACTGGTGATGATTCTCAGAAGCTCTGAAACCAATGCTTGGTTTGAATCTGTCAATATAGAGTGTAAGAACAAGAAGATATTTTTTTACTGGTAAACATGTCCAAATAATCCAAGAGGTTTCTTCCTGCAAGACCATGAACCAACATAAAGAAAAACAAGACCATGCTCCTAACAGCCTTTCTGGCTTTCCTGGGGTTTAGGCCGTGATGTGCAAGTGATAAAGCTGTTTATGCTGCTGAACAAACAGGCAGAGAGGGATGGAAAAGCACATTTCATGGCATCAGCTGTGGCACCTAGGAGGAAAGAGGGAACTCCTCGAGTCCTTGCAGAGGAACAGTCATGAAGTTCCTGTCCCTTGGGCCCTGCACCCATGTTCTACCTTTGCTCTCAGCAGTTTGTATAGGCACAACCAAGCCCTTATTTTCATTTGCCTATACGTTTTTCATATACTGACTTTTTAAGCTAAACCTTTGGGGTAGGATCCTTCTGATCAAATTGGACAGTGTCGTGTCAGTGTCTATGCCTGAGCTAGTTGTGATACAGAGTCACTAGAGAATGACAGCAGTGTTGGGGCATGATTCCTTTTAAATGCCTGAAATAGGTCAGATACACTGCCTTAGACATGCTTGCTTACCTCTTTTTGCTATAAAAAAAGCGTGTGATGTAAGCAAAAATGTACAGGTTGTAAACTGCACAATTTGGTACTAGCAAGAATTCTATTTCATAGAATCATAGAATGGTTAGAGTTGGAAGGGACCTTAAAGATCATCAAGTTCCAACCCCCCTGCCATGGGCAGGGACACCTCTCACTAGAGCAGGTTGCTATTTCAGTAATAGTGTCACCTTACTACGAAATTGTAATTTCTAATATTGCTATAATAATGTCTTCCAGTTTTCTTGGAATTCACAGCAAGATACTGCTTAGATAGGAGTTACCACCTAGAATTAAAAGGCACATTGAACATTTTCCATGACCTTAGCCAATGCTATAGAAATGGAATCAGATCATGGATATAATAAGATATTCATTCTGAAATGTCTGAAAACAAAAGAGCAGTTCCCACTCTTAGAGCTACCACAGAAGAAGAAATTACTGAGTTGGAGCAAAATGTTTTCAAGGCTTGACTTCTGGCCACAAACTAGCCAGTCATTAGACCATGGAGACAAATTTTGACAGACCATGGATGGATGTAGATTTGGAAAATAAGTAAAGCAAGAAGGCAGCTGTCATTTTACTAAAGTTTCAAGTGTACAGTTCATTCTAGATCATATTCTAGATTCTCTGCAATTGATTGCCTGTATTTTGCAAAAGAGGCACAGCAGTGGTGACGGAGAATGTAATTTGATAATTTCTGTTATGTTCCTGAAAGAGTACAAGAGAGACCACAAAACAGGTAGGCTGCATGTTGTCAGGTGTCAATGGCCCTGACCTCTGTCCACTTATATATAATGGGAGATGTTGGAAATGGGAGCAAAATCATCTTTCCTACAAGTATCATTTATTCCAGTGAAGTTTCAAGAGAATATCTTAGTGCAACATGGCTGTTTTCCTAAAATAATGTTAGTAACTCAAAGGTTTAACTCAAATATTCATACTCCAGCGTGTAAATCATTGCAGCAGCTAATTCCCTTAGTAGAGAGGACTATAGGAAGAAAGATGGTGTATGCAATTCATGCCAAAGACAGTGATACTTACATAATTATACTCTATAAATAATGTTTCCATATATAATTGTGTATGTTCCAGATGTGCTGTGATGTGGCTTTTCCATCCAGAGCTGCAAGAAAAGGTGAAAATGAGAAGTGGTACCTCATCAGCAGCTCTGGCCAAAAGCATTTTGCCGTGAGGTGCTGCATCAGGATGAACTTTTCTGTGACTCCTGGTAAAGCTCCCTTTGAAGCTGCTCAATGCCATTTTTTAGCCATGTACTTTACATCCTCTCTAGAAACAGCCTATACTTAAATTAGGGAGCTTGTCTATAACCTCTTTTTTGGCCATAAACAATGAGCATCTGGGTTGCCTTTAACACAGGTGCAGAACAGGGAGGGAAGAGGCTGCGGAAGTCCCATCCCTTCCTCTCACACAACCTAAAGGAAAATCAAGCATGGCAGAGATTGTTATTTCCCCTAAAAAATCCTGTTCACTTCAGGTGTGTTTTGATTAACTAATGCTCCTGCTAAATATACTGTGTATTATAATATACCTGTGTATGTGTGTATATATATATAAGCACACTCTTTTAAATAAGAGATTGCATGATCTAAAACCTAACTCACAGGTTCATTGAGCACTTCTGAAATTTAAAGAAATCCTGTCCCCAGCCAAAACTGAAAATGGAAAGATAACAGAAATAGAAAAGGCAAGTACAAAATTACCATTTTGTCCCAGAAGCTGAGACTGATGTATTTGGAGCTAGCAACAGAGAGCTATCTGCCTATCTTGTTTAGCAAACTATGCTAAAAGAGCATGAAGGCTTTGGACCCAAGCTCTCAAAAGTTAGGAAATGCCAGAAAAGAGTTACACAGGCAACCTTAATTTTCCCCCTTTGTACAGACATGTTCTAATAGTCTTTAGCTATTTTTGCTCCAAAGAATTTCTGCCTTAATCTGCACAAAGAGGAAGAGTGCTGATTGTTCAAGAGCTGCTCCTCAGCAGTTTGTTTTATCCTCTCCTTTAGTCATCAGCCTTTGGCCTGGTTTACTGGCACTGAAATTAGGGTACAGTTGTCCAAAGCTCCTTTGGAGTCATTGGAAATACATGAGCACTTCCTCAGGGTTTTTTAGCTCAGTCTAAAAGCTGAGTTACTTTCTGGAAGCATTTCTTTCTCTTCTTTCTGCAGCAGGGTGCCCAAGGTATGTAAGTGCCTGTATCATGCATTTTAAGTGAATGTTTATTTAGGTGAAATAAAGCTGGTCGATAAGCCTTGTTTACAGCACCTTGTTCTACTTCTCTTCTCAAAATAATGCTTAATTTCTATATGCTATTTCTATATACTTAATTGTCTGAATGCTTCACAAATTATAACTTTTTTTTTTTCAAGATCCCCTAAAATGAGGGGGGTAACACAACTCCAATTTGTCTGTTGAGACCTGAGACCCTGAATAACATTAACAAAAAAAAAAATCTGCCAAAAAAAAAATCAATTTCACTGTACTTTGCATTATATGTTATATATTGGGTTAAGAAGGAGTTCTCATTGCCTTTGGCTGTAGCTCTGTGCAATCTGTGATCTCCAGATCAGCTCACAGCATTCAGACCCAGAAAAATGAAATTTGTGAGCCCCTGTGACGTCTTCTGTGTAGGTGACCAGCCTAGGATCTTGCAGGATTCTCTCTCCTGGAAAGGACAGAGTTTCCTTCTCCACAGCAGCATTCAGTCAGCTGAACTGCACAGCTACTTTCTCCTTCCCTGGCCTCATTCATCAGTCCAGCTTACAATATCTGTCAGTCCAGGTGTTCCTGCTCCTGGTCTCCCTTCCTCTTGGACTCCTTCACTTCTCCAGCTACCTCAGTCTGTGCTTTCATTCCCCTGAGCCACATCAAGAACCATCTCTCACTCAACTACCTCACTCCAGCAGAGGGTCTCTCAGGAATAGCTCTTTACAGGAATCTCCTTAAGGAAGATGTCTTGGCAGTGAGTAACCATCCTGGATCCTGTTTGAAGCTACAGCTGAAGGTAACACATCCAGCAGCATGTGGGTCAGCTCCAGCCCTCTGGTGGGACTCTGGTTCAGATAAATTACCTTTCACTTGCTGTAGTTTTTCTTGTAGCATTTTGGCTTTACTTATAGGCTTCTCATCCAAAGAAAAGCCTGACCTCATTAAAACATTGGCCCTATGGGCTTTGTGTCATGCCAAGAGTGCTATTACTTATGCTCACCACTGGGAAAAAAGCATGCCAGTCTTCAGCAGTAGAACCAAACTTGACTGCCAACTTTCCTACGTTTCAGGTTTTCCATATCAACATTTTGACTAAAGTCTGAATGTTTCGAAAATCCAGAGGCCAGAAAGTCTGGAGTCCACTTTTGAATTTTTATTTAATTCCACTACTCTTGGAATCAAACACGCAGATTTCCATCGGACACAGTCCCCATAAATATTGCTTATTTTATATTAGCTAGGAACGATTTGCATCACTTGCCCTAAGAGTATAACACTGAAGTCATAAGCTTAGTTAAATAGAAATCAGGAGGTAGTGTTAATGTTTATAATTGCTAAAATATAGATTAAAAAGTAATCACAAAGAGCAACTTTGTATTAGCTTATTATGCTTGTCATGGTCACAACCTGCTTTTCTGGCCAGAAAAAGAGAAAGAGCAGATGAAGAGGCAATGAGCTTGGGAGGCATTTCCAAAAGCATTCCTCAGTCATTGACTTTTAAAACCCAAATCATCTAATTTATAATACATATTGTTTCTGTGTCCCACTGGTCAAGCATCAGTTCATTTATATCTGCATCATTACAGCATTGCTATATCAAGATCTTGAAAGGTCCCAGCGACCTTACACATGTCTCATCTCAACTCTCAAATGCCTCATCACAGCCTCCACATCATGTGGCATCAAACACTGTGATCTCTCTCTAAATCCATCCACACTGAGAAATCAATACAGCACAAAACTTTCTTGCCTTTTATCTTACAGACGCCATCCTATACTTCAAAGATAGATTGTTAATACATCTCTTACAACAGCTGATGCAAGCTCTCAGCCACCTTAGCCTCTCACACTGCACTGTTTGCACCACAGCGATGACCAATTGACGTGGTCAGCAGCATGCACCTCAAAACCACAGCTTTATCAAGCCAGTAATTTGGCAACCACAGAGGCAGATGCATCTTTCATACTTCCACTCAGCTTCTCCTATATTGCTGGTAAAACAGACCCTGGTGTTTTTACTGCTTATTTCTATGACGTGACCTATAAAATGACCTTGTTCAAGGCTTCTGCTGGCTCCTCTCATGAGTGAGTCAGGCACACAAATCACACATAAGGTCTCTGTTAAATAGGCATGAAAGCTCTCCCTCTTCAGGACATCATATTGAGAACAGCCCTGTGGAGAAGGACATGGGGATACTGGTGGATGAAAAGCTGGACATGAGCAGGCAATGTGTGCTTGCAGCCCAGAAGCCCAACTGTATCCTAGGATGCATCAAAAGAAGTGTAGCCAGCACATCAAGGGAGGTGATTCTGCTCCTTTACTCTGCTCTGATGAGACCCCACCTGGAGTACTGTGTCCAGCTTTGGGGCTCTCAGCACAGGAAAGACATGGACCTCTTTGAGTGGGTCCAGAGGAGGACCAGAAAAATGATCAGAGGGCTGGAGCACCTCTCCTATGAGGACAGGCTGAGAGAGTTGGGGTTGTTCAGCCTGGAGAAGAGAAAGCTCCAAGGGAGACCTTATTGCAGCCTTTCAGTACTACAGGAAATACGGGGACTGACTTTTTAGCAGGGCCTATTACAATAAGACAAGGGCCAACGGCTTTAAACTAAAAGAGAGAAGATTTAGACCTAGATAGAAGGAAGAAATTTTTTACAATGAGGGTGGTGAAACACCGGCACAGGTTGCCCGGAGAGCTGGTAAATGCACCATCCCTGGAAGTGTTCAAGGTCAGGTTGGACAAGGCTCTGAGCAACCTGATCTAGTTGAAGATGTCTCTGCTTACGGTAGGGGATTGGACTAGATGACCTTTAAAGGTCCCTTCCAATGTAAATTCTATGACCTTCTTATCTGTATGTTCCCTACTGGAGCCATAGATTATAAAATGGTTTTGTCTTATGTTTTCTCTTTCCATTTATGACTTAATTTTTCCAGAACAAATACTCTCAGAGCAACATGGATGTACAGGCAGGTTTTTAGTTCAAAAACCATGGGCTTTCTAGTCCTGTGGCAACATGCTGGACAATTTATACCAAAGGTATGAAATTTGTTGACTCAAGCACACAAAAGAAAAAGAACTAAACAGAGAGTCATTTGAATGCAAGCTGATATCAGATGGAGTTTAAACCTTTTCTAGGAGAGGGCATTTGTTGAAGTCTCATGCTCTTGAATTGTCCTTTTTAGTGGAAGAGCAGGATAGTTCATTTACTGAAAGTGGAGCTCTGAAAGGCAGTCGGTTCTTGTGTCTTTAATGAACAACACACGGAGGAGAAGTGAAGACTGCAAAATCAGGGATGTGTCTGTAGAAACACAGCTTGGGTAGATGCTTTCAAGAAATGGCAGTTGTAGATGAAAATTCCCAGCTAACAGGTTATCCTGGATAGCTGAACCTCTGGTTCCTGATGATTGGGTTGGTTTGAGCTGTGCTATGGCTCACCTGGCCCAGTCTTTCTCCTGCATAGCAGACAGGACATCTTCAGCTGCTGTATCTCCTTGTTGCATGAATGCTATGCAGTATCTCCCTCCAAAATAACAGGAGGAGACTCCATGTACCCACTATGCACCTGAATGGTGACTGTTGTCTCAGAATACAAGGTTTCATAATGTCCAAAATGTCCATAAATCCCAGACTGCAATAAGGGCATCAAGAAGAATTACTTCTCAAAATGCTAGCAAGACCAGTGTGGTTCTCCCACCTTTGCTCTCCCACCTGGAAATGGTTCCTCACCTGCCTCAAGTGGGCTATTGCCTGTGGCAAAGGAAGAAAAAAACCCATTGTTTGTCCCCCTGCAATGCCTGCCCAGCGGCAAGCCACCGTCACACACCTCACTGTAATTCGTGGAACTTCTCTCTGGGATTTCACCTGCCTGATATGGTTCCTGGCCGCTTGGACAGTTTCTCTGTATTCCAGCCAGTCCACCTGCATTGACACTGCTCCTATCTGTCTATAGAGGGCCTCATCCTCCTTGTAACTCTGATCAGGTGGTGTGTGGCAGACTCCCACTGTAACATCAACCACCCCTGTGCTCCCTTTAATCCTAACCCATAAACTCTCTGTCAGGTCTTCTTCCGTCCCCATGTTGAGCTCCACACACTCCAGCTGGTCTTTGACACAGAGGGCAACACCCCCTCCCCGTCTGCCCAGCCTGTCCTTCCTGAAGACTCTGTAACCCTCTATTCCAACACTCCAGTCAGAAGAGCCATCCCACCACGTCTCAGCAATGCCAATAAGATCATAACCCTGGAGGAGTGCGTATGTCTCTAACTCCTCTTGCTTGTTCCCCATGCTGCCTGCATTTGTGTAAAGGCATTTCAGCTGAGTGCCCAGTGGAGCTGACTTCTTAGCTGGAATGTCTCCATCTCCTTCATATTGGTCTTCAGGTGGCCTACATATGTGGTGTTTTGTTTGTGGTTCCTGGGCTCCTTTTTCCTCTGACTTCTGTCAGCTACACGCAATGCCCCTCTGTGGCTCTCGCAAACAGGGAAAGGGTGAGCAGCAACAGTTAAGTCAGCCCTAAGAATCCTCACTTCCTGGAGGGGCCTCATTCAGGGATGAAATAATATGAAAAATATGAATTAAAACAAGATAAAACCCACTTTAAAATATTTTTAGTATCACTGGGGCTTGTCAAAGTGGAGAACACTCTTCGTTGAAATGTGTTCTTGTAATTCATAAAAATCCTGTGGGTGAGAAATGCCCTTTTACACTTTGTAAACTAGGCTGAGCTGTGTTTTCTGCTCCACTGAACTTTCGTTTGGTGCATGTTTTCTTCCTCTTCTAGATGGCGCCAGCGTCTCATTGCTGAGACGACTCCTTCCTCTTCATGGATATTATGTTCACAATTTTATATTAATGGCTGCTGGTGTAAACCACTGAAATAAGTATTTGTCAAGACCCAGTTTTGCATCCCTTTCTGCTAACTTTTCCCAACTGCTATTATTTTTCGCAGCCTTGACTTTATGGTACAGGATGGTTTCTTTTGATGTTTCCTTTTTTTAGTGTTTTTTTGGTTTTTTTTTAGATCTGTTTCATGCTTCATTATTGTTATATGGACCATGTTAGTTTACATGAAATATAAAGGAAGATTAATCATAGATAATGATGTTAATCTGTTATTTTTTTTTTTACTCCTGGACTGCTGGGGAGAGCAAACCCATAGTAACAGACACTCTTGACAAGCAGAACAGAGCCTGTGTGTACTGAGTCATCGCGATTTACATGCAAGGAAGAAATTGGGGATGTTGCTTGGTTCAGGTCCCTAAAGAAAAGCTTTTGTTGTTCCCTTTCACATGTGGCTGATGCAGCCCAGTTTGCCTTTTATATTCCACTGCATTTTTATAAGTTTTTACTGCCTTGTGTCAGTTGGTTCTTCTTGCAGTATAAATGTCTGTGTTTATAAAGAAATGGTCTTTCCCGTGCTCTAGCGGTTTCAAGAGGACCTGATGGCTTTTATTTTAAGATTCATCATGCAAAGACCGAACAAAGGGAGCAGTTAGCTGAAAAGAGCTATTTTTTAATAACAATTTTTACTGTAAGTTATATTGCTTTGTAAAGTATGGACCAACTTTTCTTCTGGGCTACCCTCCCTGGCTAGCAGATTTTTTATTATATTGCTCTGCTAGTCAAAATCCATACCTGTCACAAGGTATTCTACAGCATGTGTCATTCGAAAACCCAAGTGCCCTCAGTAGTACTGGGATTTCCTGGCTTTTCAAGTGGGAGTGCTGAAAGAAGAAGGAGGATTCTGCAGCATACCTGAAGGTTAATCACAGTTTGTATCATTTTGTCTTCCTTCAGGATTTCATTCCCCGTTGGCAACCCTGAACTGAAAACATCTGTCTGTGACTCACCATTTTGATGCTGAGATTTGTTTCAGCAGCAGGCAGCTGCCTGGGTGGTGCAGGGAGGAGGTGGAATTGCTGCAGTGGATGTATGCGCTCTGGACCTGTTGCTTTTCTGCCCAGCTTTTAGCATAGGTGTTGCTCTGCAACCTCAGTACCTCAAAGCCATAGTCTTGGTGACATCGAGAGCCTGATAAATATTATTCTACAATATTTGCAGCCCTTCAGCCTGCCTTTTGCTCACAGATCTGCACCCTCTCACCCAAGCTGTTGTGGCAGTATTTTCCAGAGCTTCTAAAGCAGTGGTGTTCCCTTGTGGGCCTCATGCTCTTGTCATTTGTCATGCTCTTTTCGCGGCTTTGCACCTGCAAACCCAGACTTTGTTATGATGGGTTTTCACAGGAAACAACCACTACTGGCGTGAGACCAACACCCTTTCTCCCCTCTAATTCTGTAGACTTCTGGTTTACACTAGAGAAAACCAAAATATTGTTTGTAATAAAGCAGGTAGAAATCATTTAAATGCTTCATAAATATTGTCCAATAACATATATGCACAGAAAGTTAACAACCAGTGAATGTAGCAACACTTATACCTAATGGGTATATTCCTGTCAGCACTAAGACTGTCTTGAACAGGAACAAGTAGTAGGGTGTTCAAGTGGGTCCCAAGAAAGTGCGTGTAGCTGCAGGGAATTAACACAATCATCATTGCTGCCACTCACTGCATGGAAGACCCAGAGGAGGATGCTCATCTGGATCCCCATCACTCCTCCTCCTGGCTGGTCACTCAGAGAATTTTTACTCTACCTCTCATTCTCCTGTGGTTTTGTTTGGTTGTTTTTTTGTTTTGGTTTTGTTTCCCCCCTCTCCCCCTCCCCAAAGTATCTTACAGCATCAGAGTTGTTGTAAGCACTCAGCTACAGACTGTGCAAATAAAACTACATGTGCACATCTCTAAACATTCTTTGTCCAACATGTAGAAAATACAGTCCCCTGCCATCCTGCAGTGACACTGGGGTGTCTCTAAAAATAGCTCATAAGCTTGAATTGTATGACAGGACAAGAATCCCTCGTGTCTCTTTTGACATATATTATATATATAGAAAGAATAGCTGTATACATAAAAGGAACTTCTGAGTTCAGACTGAAAATGGCTTCATTGAGGGGTTTTATTCCTGAAGCCACTTCAGTAAACAAAAGGCACTATTCTAATCCAGATGACTGTGAAGTGTCATATAAACTACTCTATGGATAGCAACTTGCTTTCTTCCTTTAAAGGGGACTGGCAGGGATTTTAGCAAACTGTGTACGTATAAATGGAGATCAAAGAATGCTCACACCCGCAGCTTGCACGGAATTAAATAGATTACTGGAAAGGTTAAAAAACCCTTGATCAAATAGCAAATGGCAAAATTATATGACAAATAGGCATCCAAAGAACTCATTAAGAAGTAGTGCAAGAACCAAAAGGCCCGAAATTCTGCTTTCTCCATTCACACAAGACCAATTCACTTTTCAAGCAGCATTGATAACTCTTGGAGAAGTGATTCCAAGCCAGGTTTTAGGTATTTTTAGTATTTTTATAACAGGATTGCTCATTTTTCCAAACACACAAGGGAGAAGTCTGACCTTTTCAAAGTGAACTGAAGCTTCACTGTGAACAGCTATGTCTAATAGAGGCTTTGCCATCCTGTGGCTCACACTACATGGAATCTATTAAGAAAAGCTATTAAAGCCAGCTACAAGAAGGAGAAGGAGGTTTGTGGCTTACAAGTTATCCAATTTTATGTGAGATATTTAAGCTTGTGGGTGCTGTGGCTGGATGTGCAGGTGTTCTGGTTGTATTTACACTGGTACCATGCTGATGGTAAGTAACCCAGACCAAACCCTGAGCCATGCCTGCTGTCCCACCAGGACGGCTCAGCTGCCCCCTGCTATTGGCAAAGACTGTTTTTTCTGGGCAAGACACAGCTGGCACATCTGGCCTTGCTCAGGCCGTGCACCACCCTGCCAGTGCGTCTCCAGCCTCCGTGCTGCTTCAATGCCAAGAGACTCAAATTTATCTCACAACAGGTGTGTGCCTGAAGAGATTTTACGCTTAAATAGCTGTTATTCACAGCCATAGCCTGTCTTGGCTTGAATGTATGTCATCAACAGAGCACTGGAGCACCTCTGCCATGAGGACAGGCTGAGAGAGTTAGGGCTGTTCAGCCTGAAGAAGAGAAGGCAGCCTTCCAGTACTTAAAGAGGGTCTACAGTAAAGGTGGAGAGGGACCCTTGATCAGTGATAGGATGAGGGGTAGTGGTTTAAAAACTGAAAGAGGCTAGATTTTTATTAGATATCAGGAAGAAATTCTTTACTGTGAAAGTGGTGAAATACTGGAACATGTTGCCCAGAGAAGCTGTGGATGCTCCAACCTTGGAAGTGTTCAAGGCCAGGCTGGATGGAACTTTGAGCAACCTGGTCTAGTGGGAGGTGGCTCTGCCCATGGGAGAGGTCGCTGCCCTTGGCAGGGGGGTTGGAACTAGGAAATCTTTAAGGACCCTTCCAACTGTGACTATTCTGTGATTCTATGATTCTATGACCTTCCCACATCTTGGCAGAGGCAGCCCAGATGGCCAGGCCTTTGGGGCACAGAGTATTGCAGCACACAGTCAGGTTTAGAAGACACGTGGAGACAGAAAAGCCAAAAAAGAGCAATCTTTAGAAGCCCTCATTTTGCCCTGGTGATTTCCCCCAGAGTGTGGTTTGCGTGTATGGGTGTTCGACTTCTCCTGCATGTCCTATCTGAGCATGGAGGGAAGCATGCATCCCTCTTTGGGGAGCCTTGTTGTGCCATGGGCCTGGGGCATAGTGAGATCTGTGGAGCCACAGCCACCAAGGCTTCTCTTGATATTTCCTGACTCCTATCAAATTACCCTGGGCCAGCTTGCCTTGTGGGCTTGGTGGCTGAGGATGCCAGACTGCATCCAGAGGCTTGTGTGATTTCTATGGGGCTTTCTCAGGAAGCTGCTGTGAGATCCCTGGCTTTGCCTGCTGTGTCTGTGACTAAGGACAGCAGAGGTGTTAAGCCTAGCAACAGAAGCGGAAATAAAATGTGTACTGCTTGATTACATGTGCCTTGCATCCTGATTAGAGCTCCCAATTCCTGCCCCGCTCCTTCCTCACACCCAAGTATAGACTGCTGATAACAGTCATTCCCCCTGTCCCATAGTCCAGAAGAGTGATCTGTAGTCTCTGTGGGTGCTCCAGAATTGTGCTGCTTTTGTTTAAGTCTCGTAAGCTTCTTCTGTGGAAGAAGGCATTCAGGGCTTTACTCCATGCCAGGGTGCCATTTGGCTGTGAAGTCTGTGTTATCTCATGGACAGCTGTTCTTGTTCTCTCCTCTTCTGTGACAGAAGGAAGCCACTTTGGTGAAAACAATGATCTCATACACTGAGGCACAATATGAACTAATGGGGATTCAGTAAGCCCTTCCCAATACTTCCAGAAGTTGTTAGAATTTTACTCAAAAGTTGTACCTACTTTTTGTCAACGGTGTTCGTAGATGCTGGACAAGAGGCACACTTGACTTTTAGATATAGCATGGACAACTTCAACTAAATTTACTTTCAAACATTGCCATTATCATAGAATCATCTAGGTTGGAAGGGACTTTTAAGATCAGCGAGTCCAACTCTTAACCTAACATTGCCAAGACCACCATTAAGCCACGTTCTTTAGCACCACATCTACCCATCTTTTGAATACCTACAGGAATGGTGGTTCAACCACTTCCCTGGGCAGCCCATTCCAATGCTTCACAACCCTTTGGGGGAAGAAATCTTACCTAATATCCATCCTAAACTTCCCCTGGCACAACTTAAGGCCGTTTCCTCTTAACCTATCTCTTGTTACTTGGGAGAGGAGATCAACTCCCACCTCTCCACAACCTCCTTTCAAATAGTTACAGAGAGTGATAAAGTTTCCCCTGAGCCTCCTTTTCTCCAGACTAAACAACCCCAGTTCCTCAGTGGCTCCTCACAAGACTTGTGCTCTGGACCCCTCACCAGCTTCATTGCCCTTCTCTGAGCACACTCCAGAATCTAAATGTCCAAAACTTCAGAAACTGCCTGATAGTAACAATCCACTATTAAAACTGAGACAGGAGAAACATACAATGACAAGTGGAAAGATGAGAAAAGTTTGTAGTCTTGAATGTAACATCTTTTCTGAGACAAAAACAAAATGTAATGTCTGCTAGGATATGACACACTTATTGAGCAGGTCAAGAAAAGGGAGTGTTCTCAGGGCTACTTGAGTAATTCAAAATTGTTTTAATCTGTCTGTTCAATTTGTCAGAATTAACTGCAGGTGTAAACTATTTTCTTTTTCATATGTGGTTCCTGTAGAGGGTGTTGAAGTGCTTCTTAATGCAGTCTCTGCATATGTTTATTTTATGGTTCATAAAACTGCAGATGCACTAAAATACATGTCCTGAAATCATAAAACTGCTTTTTGCTCAAATCAACATGGCGACTTGCTTTTAGAATTTTTTCGTCTGTGTACATGGAGATGTTATTGAACTGGAGACTTGAAATGCAAGGAGCACTATATTAAGAAATCTACCATCCACATTGTCGGCCTTTTAAAACTGAACTGCCACAGTCTAGTTTCTTTGGAGCACTCTATCTCTGCTGGGCTATTCAGTTCAGGGGGCTGCAGGACTCCTGGGCTCCTTTCTGACACTAGTAGAAAATACTGGCTTGAAGACTCTGTCGCTTCTGACAGACAGGAACCTGTCACCTCTCAGATCATCCTTGACATATAATCTCTCACCCACAATAAAACCAGCAAAGCCCATCACTCTTCATTAGCACCTGGCAAGAAGAGAGAACAAACATGTAATGAACCTTTGCGACATTGTCCTCAAGCCTCGCTGTGATGGCTTGGGAGCTGATGTGCTGAATGCAGGATAACAATTACCTGCAATACAATGGTTCTGGAGGGACTGTTTAAGGTGCCATGTAATTTAGACATAGTTAATAACTGGAAACACATACATTTTAAAGGAAAATACTGCATTGGTGTCCCTTTGTCTTAAGTAACACTTCTGTGTTTTGCAATTTTCATCTCCCTGGAGAGTTCAGGTAGGCAGCGCTGTTACCAATATGCCAGTGTGGGAAGGAAGCACTCTAAGTGAAAATTCTTCTAGATACTTCATTAAATAGATATTTTAGCTTTTTCTTGATATTTTCCACATTTATATTCTATACCTTCATGAAGTTGACTACTTAGTAGAAGTTCATTCCGCCAGTAGATTGGAAAGGCAAGCTGTACAAAATGCCTCAAATGCTACCTGCTTGTGGCATATAATCGTAATGAGACAATAGCCCAAGCTTATTTCAAAATTAGTAACATTACCTTTTATTCACTTTCGTGATGTTCTCACTGGCAGGGTCGTGATGTTCATGTGTACCAGAAATGAATGCATATTGATTCACTTCAAAGAACTTCTGTTCCTGTATAAGTAATTTTGCCTTAAAAAGAGAGCCTTTCCTATTCGGCCATGCATACACTAGACAGGTGTAGAGCTTTAGCTTTCTGATTACTTAGATCAAAGTCCTTAAGCCTTTTCCTGAAAGCTTTTTGTTGCTTGTGCTAATAAGTTGCTAAGGACAACCAGCCTTCAAACACGAAACATCCAGGTGGATTTCAGTAAAGATTTGCTTTTGCATTGGTAGCCCAGCTACTCACAGTTAGATGCACTCTAAAATAGCTCTGACTGGCCATTCAGCTTCTTTTGGGAGTTTTACAATAATTTGTGTACCTAAGAAAACCATTTGCACCTTGTAAACTTGGGTTAGCGCACGTACCTTGGTTAGTGAAACATCACTCCATCACCTGATAGATGTGCAGTCACAAAGACGAGACACAGAAGTGTCAGTTCAAGCCTTGCTCTGGAATCAAAATGAAGGTTGTATAAATAAAATACCTTGTTTTTAAGATGAGAGAGCCAATGATGGGGGTTGTAAGACTGGCCATCACTTTCCTTTGTGTGTTTTTCGCTCGTACTTTTGGGATTGGTTGCACACCCCAGCTCTGTAGAGTACCTTGGCTCAGGCAAATCACTCTTTAGCTGGACTCCGAGCAGCACCCTATGCCAACAGACAAGTGTTTGTGCATCACCAGAGAGGACGTGTGAACAGGCACTGTTTATACAGGCTGAAATATTGTCCATCGGTATTCTGATATTGTTCTTCTCTCTGCTGCAATGGAATCAAACAAGGTCATAGCCCTGATGGTGTACTCCACACATTTGTTAGACTAAGAGCAAAAGTGAATAGGGAATCACTGTCTAATTCATTCACCACCATTGATTTGAGGTTCATCACCATTTATTTGACATTTGGTAATATCTCCCATGAAAACAACTCCCTTTGGCAGTTTCCCTTCTCTGGGACTTCTCCATGCATTTTTTCTCTTTTGCCTTTAATGGGAAATGTTCCAAACCCTGTTACTGCTGAATCAGTATGCATGCCCTGCCAAAAGGGCAGTAGTTATGTAAAATTTCTTTTGGGCAAAATATTTATACTAAAAATAGGAATGCTTGGCTCCTTACAATTAGTGTTCGTGGCTTTGCTTGGTAGGCATTTGTTGTATATTTTTCAATATCTTTTCCCTTCTTGGAGAGCCACCCAAAATCATTTCGTAGCCCAGGAGCCTTTCCCTCAATTCAGATGTCTGACGTCTCATGATCTCCTTTTTCACTTTCTCAGAAATCTGCTATTTACCAACCAGATTGTGCTTCAACTCTTGTCCTGAATCTTTTGAGTTACCAGGAAAGATGAGTCTGCTATAATAGCTTTTAGTCATTCCTATTCTTTGGCTCATGTCTGGGATCTATTTCAATTCCCATGGCTACAGCTATGCTAGCAATAATTGTGCTGAACCACTCTCTCACATTGAGCTGAATGGTCCAGGTCCACACTGCAAGAATTTGACCGTTTGCATCTTTCTGACCCCCTGCCTTTTCCAAACAGCCTATTGCAAGGACCCTGGTAACTTCCAAATCATTCATGGAAATTGGGAGAGCACTTCCGGTACTGGATTGTTTTACCATTTAACACTAGACTGTATAGGAACATTTCTGGTCTCTGAGGACATCCCTGGGCATGTATTATTTCACTCTTGCAGTTATAGCCTGTATTTCTTAAAATAGCAGTTTCATATATTCTTGCTCTTCCTAGGGATCTTTATTTGTCAGATTTCTCACTGGGGATTTTTCCAGTTAATAACTTCTAAGATTTAATTAATTTATTTTTTTTTAACTTTGAATGCTACTAGTGTTTACTGCTCATCTCAAATCTTAAAGACACAGAGTTACTGGTAATTGCTGTCAGAATCTCCTCATCCCTGTGTTTGAGAAGATCCCAGGGATGGCTCTCAGGGGGCACAGTATGCCAATGACCCTGTTGCCAGCCTTCACCTGTCTCAGAGGCTGGGGATATTTCTTTGCTCACTGAATTCCCGCAGTGTACCCAGTCCTGTCCCATTTCCATGTGCCCTTCTGCCAGCAAGGAGCCAAAAAGAGCATGCAGCACGTGGTGCTCGTGTCAACATGAGGTGATGATTCCCTTACCTCTCCATTGACCCTGTCTTTGCGTCTCCCCACACTGGGCATCACATTTTTTGGGATCTCCTTTCCCCTGCTGCCCAGTAGCTCTCCTTCCGTGCTAATCTCTGCCTAGCTGCTATATTCTTTCTTCTGTATATCTGTTGCAGACTTTCTTTGATTCCCTTCCCACAAATGGATGAAATCTGTCAACAAAACTGTTCTTTCCTTTGTTTCTCAATTTAAGAGGTCACCACCAGCCCTGGGTGTCCTCCTCCTGGGAGCTGAATTTTACCCTTGCAGCAATCAGATGCTCAAACCTAAGCCAACCTTCAAAGGACACGACTCTTCCTCTCTTTGAATTAATAGCGTCCAAGTACAGTATCCAAGGTTTTGCCAGGCCCAGCTTTACCAGCCTAGGCCCTGGAAAATAAATGCACATTTGAAATCTCAATATTCTTTCACCAGCTATGTTAACAACAGTTCACCTCTTTCTCTTTCTGTCCACATTTTATTAATACTTTTCCAAACAGAAGTGGGTATTCATTGCTATGAATAAACCATAATTCCTGCAAGACAATTTCTCGTCTCTGTCAGTTCAGGTCTTAGTGTTGATCTGTGTGCTTTGCTGTTTCACCTGTCAGATTAGTGATGCCACTGGAAGACATCCCTGACTGCCTTCTGAGCCCTTCCAGTTACAGTCTGACAAGGACTAAACATGTCTGAATTAATCATCTTGTGCTATTTAAAAAAACAAATCCACCCTTTTCCCTTGATTTCATTTGCCTCTTCCTGCATTGTGTGAAGACCCCTTGCAGCCTTTGAGAAATCTTCTCCCTTAAAATTTCCTCATGGCTATCTTCCCTTTTTTTTTTCCCCCGTGGAGTTTTAACCTCACTTAGGAAGGCATTTAATTTCCATCATGGACCAGTTGTGGCCTATTAGTGCATCAGACATACATCTTTTCAGGTTAAAAGACTTCAAGTGAAGGAATTAAGTCCTTTGTTATTTCCTTAAATAAATCCTTCAGGAGTAACTTAATGTTGAAATATTTCTACCTTAAAGTGGAAACGACAAAAAGTTACATCTTTTTCCAGGAGTGCCCTGATATTGTTGTATTTTCCTTCCTAATCAGAAGGAAGTAGCTGCCTTTCCTCCCTTCCCTCCCCTAAGTCATATACCTCAGAAATTAGGCTACTTGCATAAAATTAACTCTCTGGAGGCAGAGACATCACCTGCTATAGGGAGGAAAAGCTGCAGCAGTGGTCAGCTGGATCATCACTCATAGAAATAGCTGAGTTCCTAGCAGTGACTTACTTGCCAAATGAACCTGAAAATGCACCTGAATCAACTTCTAGGAAATAGTGGAGAGGTATTGGTACTTGTGACCTGCGTTCGGTAGGAAGCTGAGTATCAGGATCTCTCTGGCTGTACTGTCCAAAATGCTCCTGGCAAGACCAGAAAGATGCAGAGATGTAATCCTAATGATTATGGCAGAAAATGGTATAATGAGGAGGGAACAGAGGATACTTCCAGAGTAGAGGGAGCACATACCAGACAGATGAACTTCATGATTTGAGCCATAAGGTAATCATGTTATTGGCACTTACCTTGAGAAGAGTTCAGATGAATATTTAAATGGAAGTGCATCCAGTAGAGGAAAAGTCATGGAAACTCTGTTACTGGGTAAAGGGCAGGACAGAATATTGCAATATTCAGCTAGCAAATGTGGAAGAACAGCTGAGGTCTGGACCATGGGACAGAAAATTTCAATGAGGGTGTCAGTGTAATAGGTGTGTCAAAAACCTGTTGAGATCTGTGATGATACAGGACGCAAAGTATTTTTGAAAGCTGAGGAGAGATGTGCTGACGGAGGGGGTCTACTCTACATTACAGAAAACTTTAATCATGTTAACTAAGTGTTCACAAAGAAACATGGATTCCTTGCAAATTGAAATCCAGGTTTATGAAGGAAAAAGATAGTATTAGCACATATTATATGATGATATTACGAGTGTGATTATATTCATATTACATTATTTTCTAGTATATTATTCTTGTTACATAATATTACATTATAAAATCAGAGAACATTTGTGGCACCTCTGGATATTGTCTAATCCAGTCGCCCTGGCTCGAGGCAGGGTTGGTCGGGGTAGGTTGCCCAGGACTGTCAAGAGGGAACGATATGAGCATGTAGTGACTGTTACTGTGGGAGAGCCGTTTTGTAATTGTGACCATGATGTACTTGGAACAATTTTACAACATTTTCAGGATCAAGAGAAGAAAGAAAGCCCAAATAAACAAGTAGAACTCCTTTACAACTGTTAAATTTTAAAAAGGGGAACTATACAAAAGTGAGGATGTTTGTGAAGAAGGTGTCTACAGGGGCGTTGAATCTCTGCACACAACTTTGTGGCCAGTTAAGGATACCATAGTGGAGAAACAAAGCAAATGGTTTCTGTTAATCAAAAAAGATTTGAGAAAGCACGGAAGGAAGGCAGCATAGATAAATATAATTGCAAGGAATGCTATTATAAACATGAAGGCTTCCTTCGAACAGCTGAAGTCATGCCCAAATAGGGTGGTGATCTTAAAGGTCCCTTCAAACCCAGACAATTCTATGATTCGATGATCTGTAAGCTGTAATTAAGTACAAAAATGTAGCAAGACAGGCCAAAACCCCCTCATAACCACCATCACACACCCCTCCCAAGCTCAAAATAATCCAGGAAATTGTTTCTAAAAACTATTAGCAAATCCTAATACCACATTAGGAGCAGGAAGCCAGTCAGGGTAATGTTAGGGTAGCTCAATGATCGAATTGTGAAAGATACAGGGGAAAAAAAAGCCACAGACAGAAAAAAAACCAAATGATTCATACTTTTTGGATCTGTCCAACAAGGAAGAGCCTGGATAGACCTTGCAGAGGATTTATCAGTGGACATATCTCAATTTTAACTAAACATGTATTGGAATGAAGAGACAGAATTAACGAGTCCCCATTACTTGATGGTCTTTATCCAAAATGCACCGAAGAAACTCCAGGTAGAAATTGCTGAAGTTTTCACTGTAATGTATGAGTTTGCACTTACAGCTGTCTTAGTACCAAAGGAATGGAAGACAGTTAATGTGAAAAATGGAAGCATTAATTTTTAAACCTGGCATGTGTACTAGGCAAATTACTAGTAATGCTGTTAAAGAATCACTGAGAATTAGTGGATAGATGCATCAGACAAACATAGTGAGGAAGAACTTTTTTTGTAGTGAGGAAGAAGTTTTATAGTGGCAAATTGTGTCACACAAATATGTTGGAGTCCTCTGAATGAAAAAGCATGAAAATAAAGGAGATCTGGATTCAGAGATAATATGCAGAATACTTAATTATTCTGCTGAATAGCAAAGACAAGGGTTGACTTTGAAGAACTGCAGAAGCACCATGGAAGTATGAATAGCAGAACAATTAGATGACACATGAAATTTAGTAGAGACAGATGGAAAATGATGCACATCAGAATCCCATTGTCCAGCAGTTTTACCTTTACAAATAAGATGGGGGGACTCTGAGTTGACTGCTGTCTTTTAAAAATAAGAGGTCATTCTATGAAGATCTCAGCTTAATGTTCAGGAGCAGACAAAAACCCCATGTCACTATAACATTGTATAAATCGATATTGCACCAGTGACTTCACCATTCTGTGCAGCGCTGAAGTCCCCTGCTCATTTGATATTAAATGGGATAAGGTTTAGGATTAAAAATGGCCAAAGTGTGCAACCCAGGTTCTGTACACAGAATGACTGTATAGGCAGGGACTTTTCAGCCTGGCAGAGGGATGTCACGGGGATGTGGCAAAGGTCTACAAAATCACATGGCCTGGAAAGGGTGAATACACATCAATTGTATTCACACAGAGTTTGGAAATAAAAGGAAACTTTTCACTTGTGGTAACGCCATAAAGCTGTATGTTTTATTCTAAATGCACCGGATTTTCTGTACAAGATTAAGGGCCCATCAAATTAAGTCAGTGGGAGCCAGATTCAGAATAAAGAAAAGAAATTGTCTTTGCTGAAAAGAGTTGTAATATGGGAGAATACTAAGGGGAAATACCATGTAAGTTTGCCTTATTCCTACACTTCTCTGTTAAGCCCTGTTGGACACAGGATGCTGCTGGGAGTATTGGTTGACAGCCAGCTGATTATGAGCCAGTAGTGTGTCCAGGTGGCCAAGAAGGTCAACAGCATCCTGACTTGTATCAGCAGCAGTGTGGCCAGTAGGACTAGGGAAGCAATAGTCCCCTTGAACTTGACTCTGGCCGCACTTTGAATACTGTGTTCAGTTTTGGGCCCCTCACTACAGGAAAGACATTGAGGTGCTTGAGTGTGTCAGAGAAGGGGCAACAAATCTTGTGAGGGTTATACAACACAAGTCTTATGAGGAGCAGCTGAAGGAACTGGGAAACTGGAATGGTTTAGTTTTAAGGGATCTTAAAGATCCCTTCTAGCCTAGACTATTCTGTGATTCTGCTCATATGATTCTAGGTATATCCTCATTCTGAATTGACCAGCCTCTTCTTTGCATGTAGGAAGAAATTATTACTTTTCTGATCTTTTTTAATACAAGAAGTATGGAACATTAAAGAAACCTAGTGGACAGCAGGTTCAAAAAAGATGAAAGGATGTGATTTTCATGCAGGTAGTTCTAATGTACATATGTGCATATGTCTAATGTACATGATCATATTCTGTGGCAAATATTTTCCATGAGATGCAAAAGAACTCTTTTGTCCAAAGTCTTGGATTGCCAAAGGTTGGCATGGGCAAATTCATTGAAGAAAAACCCATCAAGGGTTATTAAATCTCCAGACAGTTCTCCTGCAGCAAATCCTTAAGCAAGAATTGTTGACAGTTCAAAGTCTGGGGAAGCGTCACTACATACTTGAGTTTTTATTGAATTGCTCCTCAGGCGTCTTTGATTGGTCCCTGTCACAGGCAGAGTGCCAGGCAAAGTGAGCATTTTGACTGATTCCATGTGGCCTTTGAATGTGTGAATGATGTGAAGAACGCGTGTCCGCATCTGTAGATTTGATCTTCCAAAATGTGGCCTTCAAGTTAAAGCTTTTTAAAAAAACAACAAACCAACAAAAACAAACAGGGAACTGACAGCAGTATATTTGATATGTCAGCTCTTACGCTTTCATCTTTGACACCATAAAGAGAATTTTTCCCCAGGCACATGCAATTGAACAAGATGCAAGTCCAATTCTTATTGTATAGCTTATTATTTGGTCTAATTTAAATAAGGCTACCATTGTGCATTACCAAGGTGCTCATTGCTTTCTAGCTACAGTGTCTCGTGTTGCTGGTGAACACAAGCATCACCTGACAGTCACTCAACAGTGTGTTGATAGATACTGGCCAGCTCTTCATCACGAGTTCATTTTTTTTCACCTTCTGTTAAATAGCTGCATAAAGGGAAGCAAAATATTTATGTTTCCACAGCTATGGCCAGCAAGCATTCTGTATTGTATCTCAAGAACCAGTCAAACATAGTTTGGATAGTATCTTTATAGATGTAAATTCTAGCTGTGTTTAATATTCCTCACGCTGAAGCAAAGGAAGCTTTCATTTTAAAATATTGTGTTAGCTTTACTGCAATTTGCCACATCAAACAGAAAAGAGCCTCTGTTGCTCATTTGTAAACTCTTGACATTGTAAAATTGTGCTTTCAGCTTTTGGCTTATTTTAGCACTTTAGTCTCCCGATTCCAGTTCTAATATGTTTTAGCAGTACAGGTGATGGATCTGTGCACTAAAGAGCTGAAAAATGAAAAACAGAAAACATCCCTAAGGTGGGAGTATACAGTTCCCACAGCCAATTTGCTTACACTAGCAGCTGTTTTCAGGATTGCCTGTCAAAGAGAAACAGAATTTTCTAGGGATGTATCTGGAGGATATTGTACAGAATGCTACTGACCGTACACAAGTGTTTAAGCTATACAGAGATGCAAGCAGAGGGTACTTAGACCTAGGAATTTTGCTTAACAAAAGTGCTGCTATATTGATATGTAGAAACTACTCTACTACCTACGGAAGTTACAGCGGCCATGCTTAAAAAAGCAAGTTAAATATGATTTTTTAAAAAAAAATTAGAACATTTGGGTTATTTGTTAGAATTGCCTTTGATTAGTGGTGAAAATGAAAGGTTTAAATTATAACTTGATGATGCTAATACAATATATGTGTTGATACAAATTTATTAAAAGTAATTTAGCTAGCTCATAGGAATTATACATACTATCCTACTGAATGCACTTAAGAGATGCCTAGGAAATTAAAGCATATAATAGAGCAAATGAAGTGCAAAACACCCATTAAAGGTGATGTTCTTTGGAACTTCCCTTGGAGTAATGTGTTTTAAAGACTGCATCTTGTAGTTCTATTAAGTCATGTTAAGCTCCAAAAGCTAAATAGCTGACTTAATTTAAAGCATACTAATTTTATCTTGTTTCCTCTCTACATAAGCTTGTGACTTTCTATAACAACTTAAGCATCACAAAGTAACCTGGCAAAGTTATTGAGCATCTCAATCATAGAATGATTAGAGTCGGAAGGGACTTTAAAGATCATTGATCAGATGCAATGGGTTGCAGTCCCACTGCATTGTAACAATTAAGAAAAATCAAATTTCTCAGCCTGGAAAAATGCAAAAGATCGTTTGGCTGGTAAGAGGCATCCTCCAGCTGACTAGAGATCCTTTACACTGGTAAGAGGATTCCTCACCCTAACATGATGCCACACACGCAGTACGTGTGGGTCAGGGGTTCCAGCAGTCTTGGGAGGAGACCTCTGAGTTTCCTGGATCTCTTTCCCCATCTGCTTGGCAAGTGATGTTCACATTGTAGGGAAATGGATCTGACGCATTAGAGATTCCTGTGGCAGCAATGCTTGTCTGATGCATGTGAAGTCCTACCTATTGTGGGAAAGCTGAACATATCCTGGGCTACATCAACAGAAGTGTAGCAAGAAGGTTGAGGGAGGTGATTCTACCCCTCTACTCTGCTCTATGAGATCCACCTGGAGTACTGTGTACAGCTCTGGAGACTTCAGCACAGCAAGGACATGGACCTGTTGGAACAGGTCCAGTAGAGGGTCACGAAGATGATCAGAGGGCTGGAGCACCTCTCCAGTAAAGACAAGCTGAGAGGGTTGGGGTTGTTCAGCCTGGAGAAGAGAAGGCTCCAGGGAGACCTTATTGCAGCTTTTCAGTACTTAAAAGGGGTCTATAGGAAAGGTGGAAAGGACTCTCTGTCAGGGAATGTAGTAATAGGACAAGGGGTAATAGTTTCAAACTGAAAGAATATAGATGTAGATTAAGTATTAGGAAGAAATTCTTTACTGTTGGTGAAATGTTGGACCAGGTTGCCCGGAGAAGCTGTGGATGCCCTATCTCTGGGAGTGCTCAAGGCCAGGCTGGATGGGGCTTTGAGCAACCTGGTCTAGTGAGAGGGGTCCCTGCCCATGACAGGGGGAGAACTAGATGATCTTTAAGGTCCCTTCCAACCCAAACCATTCTGTGATTCAATGATTTGTGTGAAAAAAAGCTGTGAGATTTCATCTGAATTGGAAACCCGCTGATGGCTAGCTGTATGTTTTGCCTCCTGTCTATCAGCCATTGTAAAATCAGTCTAGCACGTGGAAAACAAGAGCAGGGAGCCCTGTGCCAGGAAAACACAGCCTTAACCTGGGAAAACAGCATCAGCCTTGTTGCTGGCTGGGTGCAGTACGATGCCGTGGAAAAGGGATGGTTACTGAAGATGTCGCCAGTAGGGCAGATTACACAGACCCTTCCCGTGGGGACCACTTCATCTGCTTGGGGATATGGTTTTTATGGTGACGCAACACAGATTCAAAACATGATGGAACCACATGGGCAGACATTTTGACCAGTGTCCCCACTTTGGTATGTCTTCTGCTTTGCAGCCGTGAAAGCGTGTTAGCTGAGCTTATGAGATGTCTGGGTAGAGGGGTGAAAGTTCCTTCCATTAACCAAGTTAATTAATTGTATAAACTGTACTAACATTCTGTCCTCTTACGGCCTGGGAATTTGACAAATTTCTTGTCCTAAAATTAGCTATACCAAAGCTTCATTTGCCTGGTTCTGTGAAGAGTCAAGCAGAGCTAATTGTGGCATAGACAGTGAGTTCTACTGTGGCTAACCAGGGCTAGAAAAAGTACATTTTCATTGTGTCATTCTTTTTAATGAGAAGTAAAATAAGAGCTGATGCAGGAGATCCTGGGCAAAGAGAAAGCTTTCTTATGTATAAAAACTTCTCTGCTTTCCCCCCAGTCTATTATGTGAAAAATGAGTCATATTCTTGACATTAGCGGATAAGAAAAGTTGTGGCTGAGGGACTGCGAGTACAAAGGGAGGCAGATGGACGGGTGTTGGAACATGCTGAACAAACAGCTTACTTCATTTTGTTTATTCACTTCTAAAGCGCTCAGTTGCTGGGTATTGGGAATGTTACATAAATCTAAAACCATTGTGCTAATTCTTCTCTAGTGGCATGCGCCGGATTTCAAGGGAATTACAGCTTTGGTCTTGTAGCAACAACAACAAAGTGGAAGAAGCGTCTCTGCCAAACAAAACTGAATTAAATCCTGTATTTCCCTTTATTTTCTTCCTGCAGCAAAAGACCAGTTAGCCTCTGCCCAGCCTGTCCTCCCTGCACCGAAGACTCTGAAAGCAAAACATGACGCAGTTTAATCAAGGCAGAGTGAGTTATCTCCTACTTTTGCTGTAAAACCCCATGCAAGCTTGACTGACCGTGTCCTGGTTGTGTAGCCAGCCCATGTCAGGCGGCTCAGACCTTTTCAGACTGGTCCCAAGCACTAGCTGTGCTGGTGAACAAGGTCATCTGGTGACAGCTGACCACAAAGTTGGGTGCTGAGGTGCCTCTGGGCTGCGTACTCAGGCCTGTGTGTGGCGATAGCCCTCTTGTCTCAGAATAAGAGGAAATGTGCACAAACTTATTCATAAGAAGTTCCATCTAAACTAGAGGAGGAACTTCTTCACTTTGAGTATGGCAGAACACTGGAACAGGCTGCCCAGAGAGGTGGTGGAGTCTCTGTCTCTGGAGACATTCAAAACCCGCCTGGATGTGTTCCTGTGCAACCTGCTCTAGGTGGACCTGCTTTGGCAGGGGAGTTGGGCTAGATGATCTCCAGAGGTTCTTTCCACCCCCATATCATTCTGTGACGCTGTGACAGCTTCTCTTGTCTTCTGCAAAGAAACGCAGAGTTCAGACTTAAACATCTCAGGTAAGGGGCAATGACTGCTTTAAACAGGCCAGCACGGCAGTTTCCCAGTGTGTGGCAAGGTGGGACGTGTGGGTCACAGACTCCCTTTAGCACCAAACGATCCCTGACCAGTAACAGTGGAGGAGCCTTCCACTGCAGATCTTCCCCTTCTCTTTCCCACCTTTATCATCACCACATCCAGCCTTGCTCAGACAGTCTTGTTTTCAGTATATTCCAGCAAAGAGGATTTCACTAAGTCATGTCACAAAAGCGTGTGGTCTGTGACAAAGATGAGCTTAAATTAATTCACATTTTTGTCTGGAGGGCTACTGGTTGCAAACTAATTGCAAAAGGAATATGTGATTTTCAAGGCTGGAAATGTCATATATAAATGGACATTTTTTCTCAATGTATTTATGACCCATTATGCACACTTAGATATTTTCCTAAAATGCTGAGTAAAAATCTGGGACATGAGGTTATGTTATTATCTTCTTCAAAATATCATATACGGACTATCTCTATAAGGCATTTTAATACACAGTTTAGAAAGTATAAACCAGCACACAATACCCAAAATAATTTCCCAAAGCCAATATAATAGAAAATGTGGCCTCTGAGATCTAACCCCACCTGAGTTTTGTCTGAAGAAACATAAAAATACAGATCAGGGACAAAGATTTAAGCTTTATTTTGTGTCATCTGTGGCCAGTGCCCAGAGGAAGAACCTCCTACGTGCTCTGGGACAAGGGACCGTCAGCAGATGAAAGCCATCAACCTTGGATGAAAAGAGTGAGGGTCTTGTGTCCCACACCTATTCCCATGGAACCCTAAATTCTGGCCAACACAATTTAGCCTTGATGCTCAGACTCAACTATTTTTATTGAGTGTGTGTATGGACATACGCAGTGAATTTACAAATACACGTGCACACAAATGGCTTGTCTGGAGGTGCTTACATCTGACTGCACTTCTGTGAGTGCATGCATATAAATGCATATAAATGCACAGATGCACCTGCACTTACATCCATTGCATATGGACAGACACTCATAATCCTACAGTGGGAGCACGAAATAGCACTGGGAAAGCGTTGGATAAGAAGGCAAAGGGACTACAGCAAAAAAAAAGAGAATTGCCTGAAGATTTTTTTGGAATTGCTAGGGTTAGTGATTGCAGCTGCAGTGAAGCCCAGCGTTGTCTGTGATAATGTTTATGCTAAGAATTAGCAGTGATTACCTCGATATGAAAGTGGACTTGGTGGTAGTTGGAGTTTATGTCGAAGGACTTACAGGTTGTAACTTACAATGGTGTTTAGCCAAGGTGCGGAGCACCTACATCTGGTCAATCTGATTTTAGAATGTTGTTGTTGGGTTTTATCCAGCTGTTGGGTCAGGGTTTTTGTAAAAGAGTCAGCAAAAAGGGATGAAAGGAAACTTGTTTTGCTTTGAGTGTCTATAATTGTGTGAAGAGAGTTCAGCAGAACACAGGGTTTGCAGAGTATTTAATGTGGGGTAAACACAGAGCAACCACAGAGCTGTGTGCACAGGGAACTGTAGAACTGCATTCATGTGCCAACATACACAAATGACAAGCCTTCAGCAGACCAACTCTTAAGATAGACATAACTAGACTTGTTGCCAAATCCTTCAGATTCTTACAGTTTGCAATCCTGTAATGTCTAACGCACAAACCAGAAATAATATGAGGCTGCAATTGCAGACTGTGCAATTATTCAAAATGCATAATGCAAGCAGAAAGCCACTTCAGAATTGTGGTGGTTAGTAGGCAGAGAAATGACTGTAGAAGTAGAGAAGATAGACTGGGCATGCTGACAACATTGCACCTGTTGGATTTTAAATGCTTTTAGCTAGTTGAAGAGAAATCAAAGGAATTTTTTTTTTCCACTCAGAGTATCTGAGGCTGTCTTATTTAGGTTTTAATCCAAAAAAGGCACTATTCTTTCCCATGACTTCAATGGGCTTCAGATGAAGACCTTAGAAAGTATTTGGTATTTTGTCCTGCCCTGGTTTAGTCTTTTCACAGTCAAGGACTGGATTGATTATTCTCTGGGAAGAGCACTAATGCTCCCAGCTGCCATCAGCTTCATGGCTTTTGGAAACAATCAGTTCTTCCCAAGGTGGTGCCGGCCACCTTTGGATGGGCTGGCAAAAACATTTCCAATTTTAGTACTTAAAAAAGAATAGTTTATCTTACATAAAGAAAATATTAGATGTCTTTTCCCATTCATCTATATAATAATGTTCCTCAGAACTCAGCAGTATATTAATGAGGAACAGCAAACAATTACGAAAGGACCACAAGCCATTAAAATATATTATTACTAGTGATGCAAAAGAAACAGCTTGAAAAGCTTCCATGCTTTTTTCTTTCTGAATAATTCCTCTGATATTGTTCCTGCTTGTCCCCCCTTCTTCATACAGCCATGTCTTTCATCTTCCCCTCTATCTAGCCTTACGGCTGACAGCAGATGAGCTACTAACATTGGATGCTGTTTTTTTTCTGGATGGCACAGAAAATGAATGTAGTCTTTATAATTTCAGTCTCTGGAAATATATATGTGTTAGTAGACTAAGCTGCCGTGTTGAAGACATGCAGCACTAAATTTTTTAATGAAGGTAATCCCTTCTGTTTGTTTGACAGATCCATTTTTACCAAAAATCTCTTGGCGTGAAAAAAGTGAAACTCTGCCACTGAAAGTTCATGCCTGCAGAGAGCAAAATATCGACTGAGCAACTGCAAAAATATGCAGATTCCTCTGTGTGGGTTGCCTGAGACGCTTGATGTCTCACCCCAGCTGCCCTGGTGCTGGGGATTGCCATGTCTCCCAGGCTGGTGTGCAAACACATTCATGCCCCAGGAGCTGATGAGCTTGCATGAGTCTGTTGGGTTGTGCATGTACATCAAGACATGGGTGGGCTTCAGGCAGCTCTTTACCCCCTCTGCTATGGTGCAGAGCAGCCGACAGCCTGCCTGTTGAGACTGCAGAGATAGAGGGATGCACCAGACAATGGACCATCCTCAGGCAGAAGTCCATCTAACTTTAGGGTGACATCATACAGCATGATGTGTGTTTGGGATGTCCAAGTGTGGGAGACAGGCTCCTTGACTGGTGTTCCCACCAGGTAGCACTCAGCCCATGAGAACACTTGAACTAGCCTATGAACTAATGCTGAACAAGGGAAGGAGAATGTAAATTTTTGCTTCTACCAGGTCTTCAGTGCTTATTTCAGGTCTGAAGTTCAGCTTCTTCATGCAATGGAGATTTGGAGCCTGCAGAGATGGCTTTGATCACCGTCATGGACTGGAGACCTCCTCTGTAGGCAATTCCCCTGTGCAGGGCTGGAGGGGAGGTTGGTTTGGGAGAAAGGGGAAGGAAAAGGATAAGTCACTCCTCCTCCTTTTCTGTCTTGAAACTGTGCTGTCATGGAGCCAGAAATACAAAAGAAGGAACAGAAATGGAGGCAGGATGGAGAACAGCTGAAGCCTAGAAGGATGGTTTGCAGTCTGCCAAGACATGGACTATCTATGCATTTTATGGGACTCGAAATTCAGAAACAATCTAGGCTGCTAACTTTGGAATGTGTGATACGCACACAGCATCTTGTGATGAAAGTCTTTGATCCTTCTTCATATTCTGAGATGTCTTCTTCAGAATTGCTGAAACTTTTATTACTAGGAAATGTAATAAACTCCTCTCGGAAGCTGAGTCATCCAGTGACTGTTTCTAAAAAATCCCAGGCAGTCACTCCGGATCTAGCTCATCAGGTGCAGGGTGAGCTGGCAGCCAACCCCATTTATTCAAAGCCAGACTAAAAGCAAAATACAGAATTACTTTATAAAATGGAGGAAACAGTACTCTCCAGAAAGTGGGATGTTTAAGAAGGTGAATGTGGGAAATTGTCCAGTCCTATCATATGATGAAAGAGATGTTCTCAAAACACATTCAAGAAAATAAAGTGTGATCAATGTCTAACTTTTCCATATGGCTTGTTCTCTGACCTTGTGTATCTGAGAACAGCCAACCTATCAGTCAAAAAGTGGTTATCTCTACATGCCATGTGATGGAGACGTCATCAGACTGCTACTGCAATGCCTAAATTAGTCTCTGCTAGCTGCAGATAAGAAGCGGTCCCATTTACTGGGGCATCTCCTGAATGAATGCCAAGGCCATAGCTGTCCTCTGGCTGTGGGCCCATGGACTGAACCAGTCACAAGCCCTGTTGCATGTCACGACTTCCTCCCAAAGGGCTTATCCACCCACCAAGCTGCCCGTGGGGTCATTTCTACATGACTTCAGTTCACATAGGCTGGGTGAGCAGAGAGTTCCTGTTTCAAGTGTGATGCCTCAGTGACCAAATAGGTTTAGGGAAGGACACAGGAGCCACTCTGCAGACAAACCTTGGCAGATAGAGAAACTGCTGGGACAGTAACCAAGCAGCCAGCATAACCACAGCTGGAAAAGGATACTTATCCATGGTCTTAGGTGCCACAAGAGTTTGCAGCGTCTAAGTTAGACACCAGTCTCAGGAAGGCCGTAATTCACTGTCACACTGCACCTTGGAAATTCACTTAACATGGATCTCTACCCAGGAGCTTTTTAAGCTTATTTGTGTTGTCATTGCAAATGTAGGCAAATGTTCAAAAACACCACTCACAGATTTTGTGCTCACCCTGGAAAGTGAGGTTGTTAGTCTAGTTACTACTTAAGCTGTTTTTCCTTGTCTTTTTTTAGCTCCATGCTGAAAAAAAAAACAACCCACAGAGCTCCTTGCAAGCTGTAAATACCTCCTCCCTGATCAGAGGGATTTGTGAGTTCTGGTGACAACAGTCTTCGCTGCCACTGTGTGCTACCACCATGACTCTGTGTGGGGAGCATGCCCAGAGGGCTATTTTGCCCTTTCTCAAGTCCATGGGTACAGCCAGAATGAAGAGCCCTTGTGATAAGTGAGAATCAGGCACAGGTGGCCAATGGAGGAGAAAAAACAAATACAATTATCCATAGCACTTTGGACAAGTATAGATTTGGGTGGTGAGGTGGTTTTTTTTTCAGAGATTCCTCATCTGCTGAGCTATGGTAAGCAGCTGCGTGTGGTCTCCTAACCAGCTGTGGATATGAAATAAAACACAGCAGCCAGAAAGCACTCGAATGCATCTGGTCCGCCTGCATGTGCTCACAGCACAGAAGAGGAATAGCCAAGTTGTTATACCTATAGTATGCGTAGATACGTATCTGTGCTGTCAGTGTTGCTCCACTGAGAAGTGGTAGAATGTTAAGGGGCAGTAAGACATTCACTGAAGCTGCTTGCTCGTGTTCTAGCAGAGCTGTGTTCCATTCTTATCGAAATTCAAGGAAAACTAGTCCCTCAGCTCTGTAAACTCAGCCTTGAACTCTGAGATGAATGATATTACACATCCATTCTTAGCAGCTTGCTTGCAGTTTTGTTTTTCCTGTGATTTCTGCATAAAAAGCGTGGGAAATAACCCCAGTACGTCCCCTCCATAATTCCAAGAACTACATCTACAATAATCCATGTGAAGCTTATATGGGAGTTTTCTTTAATATTTTGGATGACTCTGATTAGTGAAAGCACATATATAGAAATGTAGACCCAAATACAGAAATCCAGAAAGCTTCCCAACATACCACGCAGCTGTAGAGTCTCTTTCATTGGGTGAAAATTTTGAAAGATTGCCATGTGATTGTTAGCACCACTCCTTGAGCGGAGAACACTTCTCTTTTAAGAAGATGTAAGGTCTTTTAATCAGAATTTACTTCCCTTTCCTACTAGCCATTGCTTTTCTGTGGCTTCTTCAGAAATAGCACTTGGGGTTTCTGTCAGGATTTTCTGTTTCTTGTTTCTACTAACAAAACTGAAAGTAGTGAGCAACAGCAAGCAGAAGAAGGAAATACTGAACCCACCAGAAGGCACACGGCCTGAGGTAGGACAAGATTTTTCTACTTTTTCTGATGTAGATAAAAATGGTTGCAGGAATTAAAATGCTACCTACTTACATTTCTTATTACTTGCAGTAAGCTTTTTATTTGCCAGAAGCTGTGACCACTGACTAAACTTCTATATGACAAAACCAGTCTTGAGAAATGTTTTGGTAGAAAAAAAGGGTGGATTTATGTAACTAGCAATGTTTGCCAGGTGGAAGACAACAATCAAGATGTGGATCTGATTAAGTGACTCTAGTTTTTTAACTAGATGAAAAATATATATTTGGTTTATGACAAACTTGGAAAATAAAAGTTGTTAAATGTCACACTTCTGATTCTTTTTTTTAAAAAGTTATTGTGCATGTAGAAAGGTTAATAAAATGCCATACTTTGATGAATTCAGTGTTAATTCTAAATATTACATTCTGCTACATTTACTATTGGCATTGCTGCTCCTGAAACACAAAACAAATGCTAAAAGGAAAGCCTATGGAAACTTTAAAAAACATGAGAACTTCTGTTTTCCTCAGAAGTGCAGTGGTAAATGCAAATAATCTCCTACATAGCAGTGATATCGTAGCTGCCTGTTAATGAACACGAGACTGTGATGGCTTGGGTCCTCTTCAAACAAAGGGTTATTGTGATAGATGCAGAGAGCACCTCTTTTTCCTGGCCTACAAGAGGATCTATATATTTATCATGTAACATAGCGAAGAACTGTATTTTGAATGAGCAGCCTCATTTCCCTATTTAACTTTGTACATGCAGACACATTCTTAAAAATAGGTTCCCTGATAGTTCCTCATGTTATAGTGAACAGAGTGTTTCAGAGCAGCAAATCTGAGATCAGCAGTTTGGAAACTGAGAGTTTGATGTTTACACCTTTAGAGACAGCAGAGGTTTCATATTCACCCCTTTAGCAGCAGCACCCCTCCAGCACACCCCTCCAAAAGGAGCATGTCCTTCTGTCCAGACATGGCATAGAAACCGACCCCACTGTCTGCTGGGATGCTGGGTGGCTTGATTGCTTACTCTTGGTTTAGCCCTCCACTAGAGCTGCTGGTATCCCAGAGCTACTGACTATTCCTACTTTCCCAGCAACAACATTCTGACATACAGGGTAGAATCTCTGTATTAATATCACTACAGGCATTGGTCTAACTTCACCAGCAGGAGTAAGGGGTATCACAGTGAAGTCAGCTGTGGTTGTTACCCTGCCAGGAGCTGGAAGCAAATTGTGACTGTAAGAAATGTGTTGGCACGTCAGACCAACGTCCATCTAGCCTGGTATTCAGTCTTTGATGGTGCCATTCATACCCTATATACCACCTTCATGACTCTGTAAACCCTGACCACATCCTTCTTCAGCCTCCTCTTTTCCGTGCCAAAGACTGTCAGGCTTTTTAGTTCTTTGCTTTGTCTCTTCAATCATTTCTCTTGTCTGTCTCTGCACCTTCTCTAATTCCGTAACTTCTTTGCGTGCAGAGCCCAGAACTGCTCGCTATAGGGATGTGTGGATATTTTATATAAAACAGTATTTGTTCTCCATAGCCTTCTTGATGATGCACCTCATTTTGCTGATTTTTTGTTGATTCTGATGCTGCAGGCAATGCAGAAATTACTTCAGTAAATGGTCAATGATGCCAATGCCAAATACCCTTTCCTGAATGTAACAGCCAGTTTCAAGTAACAGCCAAGTTTCCAGTATCTGAAGGGAGCCTACAGGAGAGCTGGAGAGGGACTCTTTGTCAGGAAGTGTAGTGGCAGGACAAGGGGTAATGGTTTTAAATTGGAAGAGGGGAGATTTCGATTAGATATTAGGAAGAAGTTCTTTACTGTGAGGGTGGTGAGGCACTGGAACAGGTTGCCCAGAGAAGTTGTGGCTGGAAGGGTTCAATGCCAGGCTGGATGGGGCTTTGAACAACCTGGTCTAGTGGGAGGTGTCCCTGCCCATGGCAGGGGGGTTGGAACTTGACGATCTTTAAGGTCCCTTCCAGCTCTAACCATTCTATGATTCTATGATTCTAAGTTCATGTCATGTAGGCAGGGTTTAGATTTTTTTTTCATCATGCATCATCCTTACATTAAAATACATTAACACTCACCTGTCACCCGTTCAGAATGTCTATTAACTTGAATAACCATCTTTTCCAGGTTATTGATGAACATATGAAATAAATCTGGGCCAAGCACCAAACACTAGATGACCCCATTGCTGATTCATAAGTCCCACCCTTTGTTTCTCACCCTTCAGCCGGTTTTCAGCCCACAGAAAAGCATGCGCTCCACTTCTCTGACAACTTGCTTCCTTAAGAAACCCTTGGTGCAGAAATTTGACAAATACATCTGTATAAATGCCTACATATCCACATATACATATACATATACATATAAAATGACCACTGGGACCCCTTTATCCATCATCCTCACAGCTCTTCAGTGAGTGAGTGAGTGGGACAGGATCTCTCTTTTCAAAAGACTTGCTGACCCTTTCTCAGCACACTGGCATTTCAACAAGCTCAACACCTTCATTCTTCATTACAGACCCCCCACAACATACCAGAGATGGAAGTCAATTTCAGCAGACGTAGCTCCCAGCACCCACGCAACTGACTCATGGCTCTCAAACTACCCTCTCAAGCCCTTCTCATAGATGAGAGTTGCACTAATGATGCGTCAGTCCTCTGGCACAGCACCTGATTGTAATGGTGGGTTATGTGCCTTGGCCAGCACTCTCACATTTGAGATCCTTCTGGATACTCATGAATGCCATCTGGTCCTGATTACTTACTGGCCTCTCATTTATCTGGTTGGTTTAGTCTCTCTTGTACAAGTCCCTTGAGTGGAGCTGGCTCCTTTACCCTGTTTGCTGCATCAGGTCTGAACATACCCCAAAATCTTTGGCAGGGAGTTTTTTTGCTATGGCCTCTTTGTCCTGAAGACATCTTTTGCCATGAAGCAGACCTGCTGATTCTGCAGTAGTCTGTCATCTTTCAGTGGGTTTACAAAACTTACTGTCAACCTGAGCATCCTTCACCAGGTGCTTTTCACTATTCTATTTTTTTTAATGCTCTTAGTTTCCTCTTCATATTTGACCTGCCATGGTACAGGCTTTTCTGTTCTCCCCATTTGGACAAGCCTTCTGCTTTCTAAATGGTGATCTTTTTCTTATAGGCAACTGTTTTACTGTTAGACGCTGGGCTCAATATTAATTAAAATGTCTATTTCTTTTGGAATGTAGACTCCTAACACATTTTGTTGCATTTTCTGTTTGTTTTTCTAAACAGCCCCAAAATTATGTAGATTTCTTCCTTCTGGGAGTGCTTCTCTGTCCCACAACAATGCTGAACCTAGCTCTTCTGTGATTGCCAGTACAGGGCTCCCTCCACCAAAACCTGCTTGAACTTGACTCTCTGCAGCACTAAAGATCAAATGTAAAATAGCATGTTGTGTTGTGGATTTGTTTGCAGGACTAATTATTCTAGGAATCAGGTATTTGTTGCATATGGACATTATGTCTCATTCTGCTGCAGCATCACATCTTTATCAAGGCACCCCAAATCTCCTGCTATTGCTGCCTACTTTCAGCTTCCTACTCACACTTAGTATTTTCTGATGATTGTCATCATCATGATGAGGAATTTGGTAGTGCATTCCAAGTACTGTATTTTTATTATTTGAGTATGGGATGTCTCCCTACAGGGTCTCTGTAGTGCTTCTCCTTGGCCGTAATATTTTTATGTTGTTGCAAGTTACGTAGTCCTTTCATGCACAGTGCTTCTCCTCCACCTGTGCATCCTGCACTACCATTACCATAAAGCTGGTAGCATGGCTACACAGGTTCCCATGGTTTATCCTCTCTCCTGCAGGTCTCTCAGGTTCCTCTTGCACCAGGGTTGTCTCATGCCAAGTTTTCCAGCTCTTCTGACTCATTTTTGGCTTTGAGCATCAGTGCAGAATTATGTGTCAGATTTGCTTTTGATCACTCACTCAAGACAGCATGTACCAGCCCACTAGGTTTGTGGGCAGTAGGGTTTGCCTTCCCTAGTTATTGCAGTTGGGCTTTATTTCCCTCCTGGCCTTGTCAGAAGTGCACTGGATGTGAGTCCACTGCTGCCCTCACAGGTCTTGTCCGTCCAACCCATTTGCTCTCCCATGCCCATCACTTCCCCTGTTGCTTCAGATTAAATTAGTCTGCAGCACCAGCAGCCTGAATCCACTCTGGGTACAGTGCAGTCTCTCAATTATGTATCACTTGGCTTTATCCCAAAAGACCCCTCAGTTCCTCACATACCTAAATTTCTTCTCTCTGCTACCTCATCCCTGCACTGAAACACTAGGTCTGACCCAAGCTTCTCTCCTGCCTCGTAGCTGAGCCCCGAAGATCCCAACTTCATCCCTGGAGCCCACAACGACTACAACCACCAGCAGCTCCTTCCCTGCACCCCCAAGCAATCTTCCCAGACTTCTTATGAGGCCTTGTTCCTCAGGCAGTCTTGCTCCTACCCTGCTCCTGCTGAGCCACCCTTGCCTCAAGACAGCCAGCCTTGTCCCTCCCTGTCCCCAGCCTATTGTTCTGCCCATATGAGCACAAAACCTGCCCCAGGCAGATGGCCACACATGTCACATGCTGGGTATAGGGTAAACCCCACTTTGCTGCTAGACTGCTATCTGCATCATGAGCTTAAAATTGGGAAGTTTGGGGGCACTTTTATTAGTTTGGTATCTCCTCCAATTAAATGAATCTCCTCCTACTTTTGCTCTATCAGCTCCCCACCTGGCTTGCACATCCGTTCAATTGTAAAGGATATCAGATTCACCTTAGGCAAGGAATGTCTTTTTGCTATCCCCTTCCCTTAAATCACACTCAAGGAAGGCTACGATGAAAGGTGAAATATTTATTCACAATAAATAGATATAATTTATAATATACATAATTTATAATAAAAGTTAAGTATTTATTTATAAAATCCATACTAATGAAGCTGTAAATGTTTCTAAAAGGCTTCACCAAGGTAAAGAAAAGGAAAAAAAACAACCAAATCTCTATGTCTAATCTACTTGTGCAGCAGTTATTTCAGAAAAACCACCATTCTTCTTGCTCAGCTGACATGTTCTCCCCCTCCTGCTCGGGGTGGTTGTCAGAGCCTCAGGACATGTGTCAGCTGCTTCTGCTCGATAGCTTCCATCAAGGAAACTCATATATAGAAAAAAATCTTCTGCTAAGGAGTTTCCATCAGAGAAGTCCTGTGGTACCACTTAACAGAGATTCCCATTTCAGATTGTCACTTTCTCTCTTCTTTTTTTCTAAGAGGGCTGTTAGATCTTACTGCCAATCTTCCCTCTGAAATCTTCTGGGGGACCCTATAGGTCCAGTCCCTTACCCAAAACCTGTTTGTTCGTGATCCAGGAGTCTGCCTGGACTATCTAGCTGAAAATTATTGCCTGTCTTTAGATATGTCATTCTTTGTGTTTATCTAGGAGCCATCTCCTCACCTTAGCTGGCTAAAGAAAAACTCTTGTCTTCAAGGAGGAATAAAATTCTCCCCTTCTTCTCTGTGGTTTCTTGAGATAGTCCTGTGTGAAATATGTCTTTCACTGCACCTTCCTTTGAACATTGATCTGTGTGTGTTAAAACACAACCTATAGGAGTATCTACCGATGATAATTGCACAAGTTGTTCCTTCTTCAACTGAGAGCAGGCACCATGGTGCTGAACAGCTTTCAGATGACTGGTCTCCAGCCTTTTTCTCTTAGACATTCCATTATCATAGAATCATAGAATGGTTAGAGCTGGAAGATACATTAAAGATCATTGAGTTCCACCTCCCTGTCATGGGCAGGGACCCTCCTTCTAGAGAAGGTTGCTCAAAGACCCATCTAGCCCGGCCTGTTCATTACAACTTGAAAGTTTTGTTTGGATAATTTGGAAAGGAGTCTGAGTACTGACTTTCTTGCCAGGCCCACAGATGCTGAGTTTTCTTAATTACACATGGATATCTAGTTTCCAAAAGGTCTTTAGCTCTTTAGCTGGCAGCAGAAATGAGGAGCATGTGTGAAGAGCCTGAGCAAAGTGCCTCAGCATCTGAGCTTGTAGTGATCTCCCCAGGGTGCAGGGACCCAAGAGTATTTTGTCAACTGAATTTTCGTTGCCCCAGTCCTGCCTTTCAGCAGTGTCGGGCCACAAGCTATCAGTTATGGTGCTCAGAAGGACTTCTAATTTGCCCAGACTCCAAACTCTTCATTCTTGTTCCTCTAACTCACAAGTTTCAAAGAGGAGTGTTTGGTGGAAGGAATGCTTCAACAGGCATAGGCATTTTCTTGTGGTTTAGGGTTTCTAAAGGCAAGGATGTTTGGGTTTCAGCAAAACACAGTCAAAGGGGCTCTTCTCTTTGGTGTACCTTGGGCTGTGGTGTTTCTCTGCAAAATGGGGAGATCAGATTCAATCAGGAGAAAACCTGGTTTTGATCCCCCACAAAAAACTTCTATGTCAGACAGTTGCTTTGTACAGAAATCCAAAACCTCCTCAGGCTGCAAAAGGTTTGATGTTTGGAAGTGTACTTTGTCTCTCCTTTCCACAAGGGAAGAGGAAGTTAACTGAGAAGATCTCCTTTAGGAGCACGTTTACTGAGCCTGGAGTCCAGGGCTTTGCTGAAACCCAATATCAAGTTTGCCCAAATCCAGTCTTCAGTGCTCCTATGCTCAATAGATATTATTATCTTTATTTTCTGCAGTACTAATTTCAAGCACTGCAGTGATGGATATGGCATCTGTGTGAGCAAATGTCCTCCTTTTCAAGCCACCATGCTCCTCCCATCTTTCAACAGGGGTGTAAATCGTGCTTCCTGGGAACCCAGCCTGGGGATTGTGCTTCCCACGCTCCCTGTCGCAGTGGGGCCAGATAAATCATGACTGTTGAGGCTCATCTGGTTGCTATATTAAGGGATCCACGCTACTGTGAGACACCACCCTGAAAATACCCTGGGCTGCTGTGAACATATCTCGGGCTCCCACACCATGGCTTGAATTCACAAATTAGCTCCCGTTTACAGCACTCTGGGAATACCACACTGGGTGACTGGAAGTCCAGAGCACCCAGCTCTAGGGCCTTTGTTTCCTCCTAGGGAGATTCCACCTGTGCAAATAAGTTAATTTCAAATCATGTAGCCAGTGAGGTCCAGAATAAGACATAAGATACAGTCATCTGCCATCAACCCATTATCACTCTTGCTGGGGCAAATTAAAAGCTTCTTTTTTGTACATCTAGAAATGCCATGTAGTTCTGGGGTTTAGGCTAAAATTTTTTATGTTCCATCTCTAGAATATGTTGGCAGATGCATTAATGCTTGCCACTATTAGACAAGGAACAATACTGAAACCTTCCTTTCAAAATACTGCTAGATACAGGTCAGCTGAGAGAAGAAATTGGGAGTTCAGAAAGGAAATAGACACTAATGGGGAAAAATATTATTTAGAGTGTTTTAGTGATGAGTGGTTTTGATTTGATTGAATTATAGACTCATAGAAGGAAAAACATTACTCTCTGGGAACATAGCCTATTTTCTCACAGGCCATTTTCACTAGGGCTGCGAACGTGGACTTCCCTGGAAGCCGCAGTGTGTGTAGATGACTGTCTAATGCAGAGCAGTTGAGCATAAAAAAGGTTGAGAAAGTGGTAAATGAAGCAAAGGCCCCACAAAAAGAGACATAGAAAGCCATCAGAAACTTAAAGGAAAGAAGAAATACAGTGTAAAGAGGAGGAAGCTAACAAACAAATGGTATTTATGCCATGTTTAATGTCAAAACATCCTTAGTTTATAGATTCTGAGGTATATCAATATACCTCTGATATTGATAAGGAAAGTTCAGTGATACACTGTCAATAGCAGACAACATACTAGAAAAATTTCACTAGTTCCAGTTGGCAAATTCAGTTCCTTTGGCTTTTCATCTGTTTTGAAACACAGACTTACCAGTGGACAGTGATTTCTTTTGTGATCAGGTGTTGATGTTTCCATTGTAGGCAACCAGGATCTCAAAACCTCCCTGCTACAAAATGTCTGACAGCGGGTTGGCTTGTTTTGCACAGAAAACACCAGATAATTGTCATTAAAACACATACATAGCACTCATCTTTAAAAGGCCTAACTTTCACAGGTTGAGACAATAACCGGTTGCTGTAATACAGAAATTGTTTAGAGACTTCTTGGGGCTTTACACCTTGAGATGTGTCTCTACTGAGACATCACAAGCAATTACTCATTCATGAACCTTTACTTTCCACTCCCCTCTATGTCTTCCAGTTTCTGCCCTCAGCAAAGTAGTCTTGGATAAGTGAGCTCCCTTCCTGGCCATAGCCCTCACACCATTTCTTTTTACTTTGGCAGAAAGACGGAGAGTCTGGCTCCAGACCATGAATATTTCCAAGATGGTGCTAGGTGCCAACTTCACTAACAACTCCTTCAACTGCACGATTGATGGCTTCAAGCAAGTCATTTATCCCATTGTGTATCTCTTTATCTTTGTCCTGGGTGCTGTTGGAAATAGCCTCTCCATTTATGTTTTCTTCCAGCCTTCACAGAGAAAGACCTCGGTAAACATTTACATGCAAAACTTGGCTGTTTCGGATCTCATGTTTGTGAGCACTTTGCCCTTTCGAGCCACCTACTTCCTGTTGGGATCACACTGGGTATTTGGTGACATCCTCTGCAGGCTCATGACTTACACCTTGTACGTGAACATGTACTGCAGCATTTATTTTCTCACTGTGCTCAGCGTGGTTCGTTTCATAGCCATCGTCTACCCATTCAAGCGCTGGAAAGTAACCAACATGAAGTATGCCAAGATAATATGTGCAGCCGTATGGGTTTTTGTCCTGGCAGCCTCCAGCCCTTTGCTATGGAAGGGAGTCGCTGGGTACGACGACCCACACAAGTGCTTGGATCTCCACCCCTCCAACACACACAGGCTTCTGATAATGAACAGCTTTGTCCTCCTTGTGGGCTTCATTCTGCCATTTTGCACAATTATTGTCTGCTACATCTTTGCAATAAGAGCGTTGCTCACATCCAGGAATCCACAGCGCAAGAAGGTGGTTTGCCACAGGAAGGCACTGTCAACCATCATCATCACTCTCATCCTCTTCCTCCTCTGTTTCCTGCCATATCACATACTCCGAACCGTCCACCTGATGGGCAGCAGCTGCAGCCCAGCCAAACTGCCCGTACACAAGGCGCTGGTGGTCACTCTCTGTCTTGCTGCCATGAATAGTTGCCTTGATCCCATCCTCTATTACTTCGCTGCTGAAGATTTCAAAGCCAGAATCAGAAGTTTGTACCGCAGATAGCTAGCCCAGAATTGCAAAAAGCGCAAAATATATATGTATACACACATATATGTATATGGTCCTGATGTGATATCTAGACTGGGTCCATACTGTTCAATGACAGAGGCTCTGTGATGCTAGCCAACCTGCAGCCATGCTGCTCAGTGCCAGGCATCTCTAGAGCAAAAGCATCTTGGAAAGAGCTCATGGAGAATGACCAAAACCGAGGCAGGATGATCAGAGGTCAGGTGTCTGGGTGTGATCCCTGGTCCTCTTCTGTTTAGCAGTGTAGACATACCTCTAGTGTTCATCCTCCCCAGGACAAGGGGTTGAAAGGGATTTACCTTGCTATTAGAGTCCATTTATTTAACTTCACAGCACTCGATGGGTGGCTTGAAGGGAAATTACTCCCCTGACCATCTCAGTGTCTGCGTCTGAACCTCTCTGTGCTCCATTTCCCTGTGTGTGCAGAGGTGTGTGGTTCAGATGCTGCAATACCCAACAGCTTCACAGTGCCCTGTCAGTTCCTTTTGCAAACACTGGCCAAAGGTCTGCGCGTAATGGAAATGTAAAGCATCACTGATACTTTCTGTTGAGGCTGCCTTGCAAAGCAGACAGAGAGCCAAACAGGACCCGGCACCGGCTCAGGCTGTTCAGCAGGCATAAGTATTTCTAAATTTTTCACTCTGAGGAGGCCACTGAGGTATTCTGCTTCACTTTTCTCTGATCGTCAAGTGAAATAACAATTTCGAGTAAATGGTGCTGGTATGGAGCGCTATGAGTAAGATGACTACTGGCAGCGAGGGCAGGATGCGGGCACATGTAGCATCCTGCAGCTCTTCATGAGGGTGCTGATTCCTTCTAGGTCACTGCAGCACTTGTTTTTATGATCATTTCAGAAAGTCAAGGTTAGGAAGCTCAGTTCCCATGCAGGGATCCAAAGAAAAGCTTTTAAAATTATTTTCTCCAAACGGGGAGCTAGGAAGTGGGAAATCAGTCTGACAGCAACCTGCTGCCAAAGGCATCCCTAATCCCACACCTCCTGCCTGTTCTGAGAAAGAAACTGGTCCATTTTTTTTGTAGGATTAACTTCCAGTTGTTTTGAGCTGCCTTACATCAAACACGAGGAAGCACTTAGCCAGGAACAGGACGAAAGACGTGGAGCAGAGGAGGAGGAGGAAGGCTGTTTCGGAAAGCAACAGAGAACTATACATATGTGTTCTTTGGAAAATCTCACCAAATGGCTACCTGCATTTTTAAGTCCCCTGAACATTTTTCCAAAATGCATTTCCTATAAATCAGACCACTTGTAATTAAGTGAAAAGAGGCTTGAAGCTCAGTTTGAACACATTAGATTTTGGTTTTAATTACCTCATTTTTCAATTAAAAAAGAAAAAAAAAGACAAGAAGCGTTGTCATATTTTCTAGGAAAACAGCCTGTCTCATCTGAAAACCAGCAGAAATGCTTAAAGCCTTCCCTCCCTGTGAAATCTACCCAAAGTAAGGTTTCTGTCAGTGAAGATACTTTCTCAATGCTCTGAACTTTTTTGGAGAACGTTATTGCTCCCAAACAAAAATAACTGCAGCTAGATATTTTCAGCTCTGTCTGAAATATGCAGAAAACAAATCATTGCTGGTCAGATGGAAAAGCACTTGTAAAATCACTGGGGAAATCACATTTTTCTTGACTATCTAAGGGTTATGCTCAATTGCAGAGTCAATCTGTTTCGATCACTTTATGCTGCCTTTGATGTAAGCACAGAGTTTTATCATAAATCTTCACAAAAGTTCATGCTCCAAATCCTTATTTCAATAATGTAGCCTACCTGAGAGCTGACCTAATGATGCCGTGTGAACTCCTGCAGCACTTGGTCCCATGCTACTGAAGGAAAAGAGAATATTACCACTGATTTGCAATAGAATGGGATCAACGTGACAACCTGTGCAGAAGGATAGTGGACAAATAATTGAAAGGAAGGGCGTAAACTCTTCCCATAGTTTTTCCTTGTCAGGAGTAGATGGCAGCAGGGACAAAGTGTGGTCTTAGAGCCTCTGACAAGATACTGCATACCTTAAATACGACAAGGGAATGGGGAAAAATTAACCACATTCTAATATCACTAACACGTTTTTGTCTGTGTTCATCCAAATGTACCCTATTATTAGGTAATTTTGCATCTAGAGGATATATGTATCTCACTTATGAGGTCACTGTTTTTTTATTGACTATGCCACAACTTTGTTAGCAATCGAATTAACTGTCAAACCCGTGTTTTAATAAACTAGATTTACTAGTTGCTGAAGATATGGTTTTTATTGATTGCACAGCTAACAAGGAATCTCCTCAGAGTGGAGGGGGAGAAAGACCAAGAAACAGATATTGAGTTTCTGTAAGTGGGCCATCATGTCAGAAGAAAGAAATGTCTTTGGAGGTATGAGAGAATCCTGCTGTCTTCTTCATTTCACCAGCAAAATAGTGGAGAACATCAGTCAAAATCTGGGGTGCAGATAAAGTAATCAATTTGTTTTAAATTACAGTTGCAAAAGGATTCAAGATCACCCTTGCTAGGGATCTTTGAATGCAGCTTTAAGATAACTTGCATAGCACAACACATTCCCATTTGCTGTCATTTCTGCATTTGGTATCTCTATATGTGTCTTCTCACTGAGCTGAAGACTAAACTTCTTCACTCTGGAGGTGTCATAGTAAAAAATGTAGTAAAAAAAACCCCACACCATATTTATTCTGAAAAAAATGAAGCTCCTGACAGCTAAATTACTAGCAATGCCTCTAGGACCCTCAAGGAACCACCTACTCCTTAAAAAGTATTTTGATATGTTTCCTCAGTTTTCCAGGAGACAAAATCTAAGAATAGCTATGTGCGTGGAAAGTCAAAGCAACAGTAAACTTTTAAGCCTGAAGGAGACATAAGAACAGGAGATTAAGTCTTTAAGTGCCTGGTACCCTTAAGCGACAGCAAATGTTCTAGCTTCGTAGGCGAGTTTTCCTGACATTCAGGGAAGCACTAGTATTTCTAGACAAAGGCGATTTTCCAGTCCAAAGCTACACCAGAGATATAGAGAGATTTTCTTAAGTAGTCTCACTGCAGCTTGAACTACTTGGCCTTAGCGCAAGGAAATCCCACTTTTCACGTTTGCTTTTTAGCTCAGGTTCAGGCCCATGTGTGGCTCTGTTTGCTTGATGCAGTGGTGTTGCAGGGGGCAGGGGAGTATCACGTTTTATTTTAAGCAATGCATTATCCCACTCATTTTCATGCTATATCCTCTGCCTTCCTCAACATACATCCTGTTACCATAGCTTATGTCTTGCTTTATCTCCTAAGAGTGTCTGGAGAAAGGGGTGCACATTTGGCTGTTCAGCATTTTCTTCTGAGGTGCACGTTCCTCCGCTCCGACAGCAGGTTGCACTGTCAGAAGAGCAGGCGCCTGACTTTTCTCCCCTGTCTTTGGGCTGTTGATACTTCTCTTTGTCCTTTGCAATATACAAGATAGAAATGACCTGCTATGCCTCTAGCTGATAGGAGTGGAAATAAGACCCGTCCAAAATAACCAAGTGTAATCGCAGTTAAGGAGGAGTCAGATATTGTTTCAACAGTAACACCATCCCTGGGTTAATGTTTTGATTTCCTGCATCATATCTGAGCTAGTTTAAATGACAGCGTATTTAAAAGGGAGTGTAAATGAAGTGCAAGTGCAGATTCCCTGAGAGAGTTCAGTATTGTTCCAGGTGCTTCAGCTTTCCGGCCAGTGCTGACCATGACCTGCCAGGTGATATGACTGTCCTCACGTGGGTATTTGATCCTGCACCTCTCACACAGTTGTGCTGTGTATATACAGGAATCTTTCTGGACATCTGCAAAGCAATACATTTAATTACATGCAGCTGATGTTATGTAGTTATATTAGTTACATCAGTTTAATCCACACGTCAACAGCCTAAGGAAGCCAAAGAAATTAAATAGCTTACTTTGTCCCAATTCCCTTTTCAGCTTTCAGAAAAACTGGCCAGATTTCCATCACTACTTCCCCTCCTTTTGATTTTTGCAGCTGAAAGGTTAAAGCTGCAGGGGCCAAAGCCTGGTCACTCAAGTCACATTCCTGCTCATAGGAGCAAAATTTGAGCCTTTATTTCTGAAGCTGAGAAATAAAGCTTTGGACCTTGGTCCACCGCTCGTATCACCTCACGCAGGGTTTGAGCGCTGTTGTGGTTTAACCCCAGGCAGCAACTAGGACCACACAGCCACTTGCTTTATCCCCCCCAGTTTGGACGGGGGAGAGTACTGGAAGAGTAAAATTGAGAAAAAACTTATGGGTTGAGTTAAAGACAATTTAATAGGTAGAGCAAAAGACACATATGGAAGCAAAGGAAATCAAGGAATTCATTCATCGCTTCCAATTGGGAGGCATGTGTTCAGCCATCTCCAGGAAAGCAGGACTCCATCACACATAACAATTACTTGGGAAGACAAGTGCCATAACTCCAAATGTCCCACCATTCCTTCTTTCCTCCCCAGCTTTATGTTCTGAGCATGATGTCACATGGTGTGGAGTATCCCTTCGGTCAGCTGGGGTCATCTGTCTCAGCTGGGTCTCCTCCCAGCATTTTGTGCATCCCCAGCCATTTCATTGGCAGGGCAGTGTGAGAAGCAGAAAAGGCCCTGACCGCTTAGCAGCAATCAAATCCACCAGTGTGCTACCAACACTATTTCTTATCCCAAATCCAAAACACAGCAATACACCAGCTGCTAGCAAAAAAGTTAATTCCTTCCCAGCTGAAACCATGACGGCTGGCAGGCTTGCTCATCACATTTGCTGACTGCATTTCCAAGATGTTGAGCCAGTTATCTGTTGGGTGTTACTGTGTTGTCTTCTGAGCAGCCATGGTAGATGCAACTGGGGATGATTCAATCAGTATAGAACTGTGTTTCAAAACACACAAAATTTTGGAGAAGGAAATCCCTGAAGAGGGGATCTGCACTCCCTGCACACATTTCTTACATTATTGCCAGCTTTCATTTCTGCAGGCAGGGAGTCTGATCATCTCTGGCAGGACAACTCCAAGCCCCTTCTGAGGTCCAGCCCCAAAAGCCCTCCATGGCAAAGAAATCCTTGCTTGCTTTTGGTTTCTCCTTGCAAATAGGCTCTCACCAGGGTTGCGGAATGCTTAAAGGCACTTTGTTCACTGTTGAGATACTGCTTGCATGCTGCAAGTTAGCTTCTCTTTCTTGGCAACTACAAGGACAAACAATCCAGAAAGGATGAGAAAAGTAATCCAGCTCAAGAGCCATCATAGATCTTCTGAAGGCCTTTATTCATGTGGCTGGAACAGTGTCTTCTGTTGACCCCTCACCACTGAAAGAAAAAACATAAACCTAGGTCAAGAATGCGAGTATGCTCTGAAAAACAGCGCTCTCAGAATGTTCTTCCCCTCCCCCCCCCTCCTCTCCCCTCTCCTCTCCTCTCTTTCCCTCCCCTCCCCTTCCCTCCCCTGAAGACATTGAAGCATGGAGACATAAATTGTACCCGGTCAGAAGAGAAGAGGCAAGGATGGCAGTCATTCCTGCAGTACTTGGGCTGCTTGGGGGGGTCAAGGATACCCTGACATCTGTGAATCTTCCCTACTCCACTCCCCACCCAAATAGGCACATGACACCTTTCTTACCTTAGCAACCCAAAAGATGAGGAACCAGTGGGAAAATTTTAAACTAAGTGTGACCGATAATGACGTTAAGGCACACTCATGCATATTTCATAGGGAATTAGGGTCAAGGCACCAGGAGAAACCAACAGTCAGGGGAAGAATGCCAGAGACTTTCTCAGAAAACAACCAAAAGCAAGGAACTTATGAAATCTCTACCAGCCATACATAGTCAGAGCAACATCTCCATTTAAGAAATTAATCTAGTTTGAACTAGTCTACTAGTCAGGAAGTAGCCTCAGAAGTCACAGAGGACTGTGCCCCTCAGTTGCTACTACTCACCATCAAGAACTTCATGTTTTATATTTGGTATGTTTCAGGATGTTTAATTTCTGGCTTGTAATGGGCATTATCATCATCATCATCATCACATGGTGTTATAATATACTTGCCTTCAGAGTGTCCAGCCTGATTCCTAATTTCTCAGTACACATTTCTTAGTCTTGTGTTTTATATTTAGCATCCACTAATTAAAGGCAGCAGCAGAAAATTAAAATACCTCAAGTGTAACAAGTAAGAGGGCTAAGTATTTTCAGCCAGGTAGTGCATTAATAAAAAGTATGTGCATATATGTATATACGACATATAAAGGCACATAAACACTCTCACGTTTATTTATGAAGTAATTTTCATATGTTCATATATTTCTATAAATGACCATAGATCTTAATTTACAAAGTCAATGAATAAACAATTGGTAGTTAGCACTAAACTTCCTAAAATTAATGTCTTGTACAACCCTGTTCCATTAATATCCCAGTAGTGTATTTTAAAAACATTAAACACATTCTGGAGTAGCTGGCCACCCCTACTCCACCACCAAATTACAATACAGAGCTGAAGTACAAGAAGGTGAAATTTCAGTTCCCAGATGTTGTATCAAAGTTCATACCTGCTCTGGCGTAACTTGTTCCTCACTGGAGAACAATACAAAAATGAATTCCAAATCCTCTCATCCTACATCTTGCTAAATTGTGCTTAACATCCTTATTATGAGAGAATTTCTGTTTCCAGATTCATGGGGACCCACACTTCGGCCTGAGGTGTCAGTCAAAACCTTTGATACACTGCCTGCTGCCTCTTTTAAGGTGACAAGATGTCTATTTTTGACACACATGAAAACCATGTGGAAAAGATTTCAAAAAACTCTGCTTACAGCTGTGAAACAAAGAACAGATTTGTGAACTGATGCTAGTACAGTTTCTGCACACAGTATGGTGTGCAGACTGGTGGGATCCATGGATTCTTCTAAGACACAACAATATGTTAAAAAAAACACCCTCAAGTTTGCTGTCAATAAGATTACATATGGTACTGTGGGGCTCACACCTCCAGAGGAAAGTGGAAAGCTGTTACAAAGCGTCATTCCAAAATGTGGCCGCATTTCTTTCCAAAATGCAGTGTGAGTAAACAAGAGAGTAAAAGCAGCAAAGCTGAACATTAGCCCTTGAGAAATTCTGCTTAATTGCAGAACACTGCACACTGGCTGGGTTCTTGAGTACTTCCACTTCTGTGAGGAAAAGAAAGAGGTCTAGCAAAAATTCAAGCCCTTCAGCACCACACTGGAGAAAGCAAAGGGATTCTATTAAAATATTTAGATCTTTTAACCTAAACCCACTCTCCCATCAAGAGCAATGTTCTCAATTACAACTAATTTATCATTGTGGAAGGCATCAGGAGAATTCCAATTTTTAAAGCAGAATGAAGCGATGAAAATGTAATACCCCAAAATAAAGATGAAATAAAATTATATTGAAGACTCATGAGAATTCAAAATTGATTTGAAGACCAATATAATCTTCCTCCAGCAGAAGACAGTATTATATCTTCTTCTCATACACAAATGCATAAGAGGCAATCAAATTTTATTGTTTCAGAAAAGAAGTGCCATAAGCGGAGGTGGTAACAGAACACAGATTGTTCTGCTGCTCTGGGGACTTTTGCTCATACTCTGTGGGATTGCCCAGCTGCCTCTAGCAAATGTGGAAAAATATCAAATAAGATGAAAAGTGCACTGATGCTGCATTTTCAAAATCCAAGCAGGGTATTTAGTAAGTGCCTGAAAACAAGTAATGCAGAAAAGGATGTTAATAATTATCTTACTTTCTATGGGAGCAGATAGGTTAAAAAGTAAATTTGAGTAGAGGGAGAAGTGAGTATGAAGACCATAACTACAGGAAGGTCAAATTCAAGTGCATGGATCTGTCTTGATGTGGCCAGATGGTTTCCTGTCCCATGCAAGGTTGATTAAAATTGGTCAGACTATTTAGACCTCAGTATTTCTGTACTGTGCTGTGGTGTACAACAAACCTGCGTGGGGTAGATGTGGAAACAGAGTCCAAAGTTTGAATCAGGACTGAGTGACAATCAGCAAGGTGGTGCCTCAAACAGCAGGGATTTCCACCTTGTAAACCACACTAGGACAGAAATCACAACAGTGCAAGTTTCCGAGAAATGCAAAGAGGTCACATAGCGAGGACATGCATTTAAAGCACCCCAAGTACATCTGTCTATGGTCAGGTATAAAACTCCAGTGTAAGAAATTCACCTCGGATAACCTTGGCTGAAGACATATATCCCAGACAGGAGGGCTGTGAAGAAAGCCCTGGTATATTTTAGGAAAGCATTCCAGCGCATTAAACACGGTGTCATTTCTTCCTATAAAACATAGTGCATGATAAGGCAGAAATAATTTCCCCCAGATGTGTGATTGTTGTGGTTTAACCCCAGGGGGCAGCTAGGACCACACATCTACTCATACAGTTCTTCGCCTTCCACTGAAATGGCAGGGAGAAGAGGGAGAAAAGGAGGAGAAAGGGAAAAAACCTCATGAGCTGAAATAAAGACAGTTTAATGGGCCAGTAACAGAAAAGGGAAAATAACAACAATAACAACAACAACAATAATAATAACTGTAAAAGAATGTACAAGACACAAGTCATTCTCACTACCTGGTGAATTGGTAAACTGACACCGTCCCAAGCAGTGATGGCCAGTAACTCCCCCCGCCCCAGCTAATGCCATTTATGTACTGAGCATAATGCCTATGGTACAGAATACTCCACTGGCCATTCCATAGTTCTATCCATGCTCCTTATCAACTTCTATGGGAAGCTGAAAAATGTTCTGGAAAAATATGAACATCACCTGGCAACTACTAAAACAATATGCATTACTGACATTCCTTTTAATAATTCCTTTCAGTTCCTTTCAATAACAAATCTGAAACACAGTAATCACTAGGAAAAAATAATAATTTAACTCTATCCCAGCTGAAACCAGGACAGGGATAAAAAACTAGCTCCTGTTCCTTGACATTTCCCCAACATGCCCTGTTTCAAGAACTGCTTCCCATCAGCGCTCTCCCTTCAGGTGGGCTTTGCTCTGTTCTTGTGAGGGTCGACTCCTCTTTCCTCCACCGTCCCCCAGGGCTGCTGCCCTCCAAGTGCTGCCTGCAGCCCAGTGGCTGCTCCACCAGCCTCCCTGCCAGTCAAGTCTCCCTGGAGCTATCATCTTGCACAGGTTTCCTGTACAAATGCTGGATGCAGGGGACAGATACTAGGTCAACATCCGTGTCAGTCAAGATGTTTCCACATTCTCCATGAGTCATCCCGCAAGAGGGAGTCTCAAGAGCAGTCTGCATTTCTGACACTGGTGGTTGCTGGTGGTTTCCTAATGAGCTGAGTGGTGGGAAACTAGTGGCACTATCTCTGGCTGTAATTCAGAGAATTTCTTCGGGAAGCACTCTGATGCACGCTGTCTTTCTGCTCTTTCTGTTTAGGTCAGCCAACGGGCAGACCCTGCCTTGTTGTGCTACACAGCAGTGTTTATCACAGATAACATACTTTCTCTGCAGAGCTCGTCTAAGCCAGCCCATAGGAGGCAACACAAGTCTTTGCTCTGACACTGTGGAACAATTGGAGAAACCAGTTGTGGGATTCACTGAGCTTCAGATGCCTGCAAGATAGATGAAGAAATCTGGGCATGTCCCTCTATATTCCCCCCATAGCAGAAGCATATGGACATTTCTTGTTCCACCCTAATGGAAAGGATGTATGAGTTGCCCCTGCTGAATTTAATGGCAGCTCATAGTGATTAGCTCAGTCCTTTTTCTGTCTTGCCGATAGATACACTTGGGGAAGACAAATCTCATATCAAATCTCTCAGTTATTGCTCATTAATACCTCAGGGACGCAGCACTGAAAGAGTTCTTCTGGGAAATGGTGCTGTTTTGTTGCTAGCAACAACATCACCATATGTCCATATACACAAACTGATCAGAGGCACCTGAAAAGCAGTTAGACTACTATAGGAAATTTTCCAGTTTCCACTCTACATGCAGTCATGGATGCTTTGTTAGAATTATAGAATCATTTAGGTTGGAAAAGACCTTTGAGGTCATCAAGTCTAACCATTAACCCAACATTGGCAAAATCACCACTAAACCAGATCCTTAAGCACCACATATACATGTCTCTTGAATATCTCTGGGGATGGTGATTCAACCATTTCCCTGGATGGTCTGTTCTAATATTTCACAACCCTTCCAGGGAAGAAATTTTGCTCAATATCCAGTCTAAATGTCCCCTGGCACAACTTGAGGCCATTTCCTCTTGTATTATCACCTGTAATAGCTGGACAGAGGATTGAAAAGAGTGATAAGAGGCAATGCCTGGAGAGTTGAGGGTACTGCATGGGCCAAGAGGCAGTTTGGTCACGGTTCCATGGACCTAGGGAAGGAAGAAAGTTTAAGCACGTGGACACAAGCTGTGTTGCACCATTTAATCTCAGAGTGAAATACAAGAGCCTGGACTGTTCTCTTTACTGGTATAGATGTATAGCCGGTGATATCTGGTGAAGGTTTGGGTGGTGGTACTGATTACAACAGAGATGTCTAAAGTTAGGAGAGATGATGTTGCCCTTGTGCGCTGACTTTGGACTACCCCAATGCTATTCTGTACCAAGCAAACTCTATCACTTCTCCTTCTCGTTGTCTTGACCCATTCACTTAAACTTGTAGCATTTCAGCTCTCCCATAGACAAAATGCAACAGGCACTGTAAGCAACTGCATGTCTTAAAACAGCATCTGTAACGGTAATAGCCACGCTTTTAATCTGCAAGTGTGGTGAGCAGAATTTTATCTGTGTTTGGAGGATTTCAGCTGGAAGTAGGTCCCTGAGAGTATGAATAATTTTGCCTTGTCACACCAATGTATAAACTCAGTGTAACTCCACAGAGGTCAATGACTGCTTCAGATTTCTACGAGCAGAGCTGAATACAAAATGTGAGGAGCCTTGCAGAACTGTGAATAAAAATGAAGCAAATCCTGCTCCATCATTTAGACATTTAGATAGATTCCATACTACTAACCCCTGCATGCAGTTTGGTGTTTCTAAATATGATTTTTCAGTAAAGCAAGTTTTTCAAATGCAACCACCACATAGCAGCAGACAGTGAGCTCATGAAAGTAAATCCCTAGATACAGATGACATCACCAAGCTCTTTAAATGATAAACTTTCACCTCCCTGAGCCAATGCAAAAAGGAGCCTATCTTCTGGCTAAAAATATACTGTACCATCAAATTGCATACACCCAAACTACACATTAAAATGCAAAGAGAGCCCTCTGGGATTTGAGGACAAATGCCGTCCTGCACCAGCACTGACTGATTTAAGGTTGTTAAAGTGATGCTCTTAAACAATTAAAAATATCTGCCAGTCCTGTCAAGAGATTTTGCCAGGCTCATGCGGCTCCCACTACTTTAAAGCAATTCCATGGTGATGGAATGATTCTGATTGACAGCGACGTATGACAGTGGAGGTCTGAGCTCTTACATTTCTGGTCCCTACACCCCAGAGAAAGGACAAGAAGAAAGGTATTTGCCGTTAGTCAGAGTCCTTGCACAGCTCAGGGCTTGGAAATGTCAATGCACCTGGAAAGATAAAAAGAACTGAAATTCACAGAAAGGACTCAAAACTCATGCTGCTTTTCAAGAAGGTGGGTCTTTCAGGATGAGTATCAAGGATGAGTATCAGAGTCTCCTGGGACAGACTATCAGCATGTGTCAGCTTGGATTTATATGCTCCTTCTTTCAGAAAATTATCCCGGCTAAGTTCTTGGTGAACAGGTGCTCTGCTCAGGCATACGCTGTAAAAACGGTCCTGTGCAGCAGCAGGGAGATGAGATGGTACAATATTATCCAGCAAAAACATTCAGAGCTGACCCTGGCAGTCTAAGTTGTGGCTGCCAGGAGCCATGGCATTTGGACCCAAAATATCTGAGCAAGGGTGCTGCAGGGATCCCAAAGAGCCTGTTTCCCTGAAATGCTTGCATTTCAAGAAGATAACTCCCTGAAATGATTGCATTTGGAAAAGATGCTTTCCAAGAAGATAAAATCCCTGAAGGCTGTGAGACCAGAGCCCTTGCTGATCTATTTGGGCAAGAAGGCTTCACAGAAACCACAAACTGAGACGTGATTTTTATGTTTGGGCTTAATTTCTGGAACTCTCCAGCTGGTATGTCCCTCAACCTTGCCTTACATGGAAATGGAGCAAATACAGTCCTTCAGCAGGAGTGGCTGCCAGAGGCATGAGTAGCACCATCTCCTACTTACATGACAACCCCATAACCTGATGTGCATTTATTTTACTCCTTCCACATATGTGTGTGTAAGGAAATTAATTCTCCGTGCCTTGTCCCTAAGCTTTCAGGGTCTGTAGCAGAGGCAAGATGCAGAGTCTGCAGGACTCTGCCCACAAAGAGCAGCACAAATCTGCAGAGAAGGAAGCCTGACTGCCGGATTGGAAATCCCCATCAAGCTGATATGTGCCCATGGCTGAGGTCCCTTGGGTGCCTTTCAGGAGCTGTTCATTGCTATTTCAGAGTTCCTGAAACAAGAGCAGCAGAACTGGACTGAACATGGATGTCAGGCACAAGCAGAAGAGGATGCACTGACAAGTGAGATCCAGGCATAAGGACACAATCCACAGCATCACTGACTGTGACTTTGCCTGCAGGAAAGTTCAGCTTAACTGCATCAATCATTGCCAGGTAGAGCCAATGTGAGAGCTGCTGTTTCTGCAGGGAGAAGGCGTATTTTTCAATTTATTAGTGATGGATTTTTTAAATAGGCCAATAACTGGGAAAGCACCCAGGTGAATAAAGAATCTTCATCAGAAAATTAAGTGAATGGGGAGGAGAAATGCACTGTTAATGTTCCTTTTGGGGTCATTTTGTTCTGTTGCATTCAGCCATATGCAAGGAGACTCTGCTTAAATGTATAAGGCAATGAATTACCGGTTATCACAGACAAATCCTGCTGCCCACAGACTGCTCCTTCCAATACCTAGGCTGTCTTCTCTCGCCAGTGCCTAGCACTAGGCACCTCCACAGCCACAGTACCCAAGGAAGCAGACTTTCTGCCCTGGAACATATGCAGAGGGTGAACAACAGATTTCAGAGGAGTTTATTTGCAGCGTTGCATGGGAATGCAACCTTGGAGGAAGGAGGAGCAGGACAAGCATGTTAGGAAACAGCAGTAAAGTAAAAGTCCTCAGCTGCTTGTAGGCCACTCTTGTTACCTGCTCACAGTCTAAGAATTCTGAGGGCAGTCATGGGTGTTCCCCACCTGCAACTTATTGTTAAAGATGATCCTGTGTTTGAATCCTACCTAAAAGAGGACGAAGAGGGATAAAGAATGTACCTGAGCACCCACTGCAGCTGGTGACTACATCCCAGGAACTTTCAGAGCTGTCTCAGGCAGGGGACATGAGGAGATTTATTGATAAGACCCCCCAGCAACCCCTTTGGAGATATTTTTTTCTACCATGACTGTGCCACCAGTGCCTATTCTTCCCCAGGAGTCTCAGTCCAGTCAGTGCTTGCTGTGAAGTATTTTTATTCTGCTTCACAATAGAAACAAAGTTAAATGACCATGTTGTCAGCCTGCCATTTGCTGCAGTAGCTTCTGAATGCGCAAGCCAGTCTTGACCACATTTGACAACAGGCAGTCAAGGTGTTAAGGGCATGTATGTTTTATAATGACACTCCGTCCAGAATACTGCATCCAATTCTGGGCTCCCCAGTTCAAGAAAGACACAGATCTACTAGAGAGAATTCAGTGGAAGGCAACAAAGATGATTAAGCAACTGGAGCACCCATCTTATGAGGAAAGACTGAGAGACCTGGGCCTGTTTAGCCTGGAGACAACTGAGAGAGGATCTCATCAACGCTTATAAATATCTAAAGGGCGGATGTCAAGAGGATTGGGAACAGACTCTTCTCAGTGGTGCCCAGTGACAGGACTAGAGGTAACGGGCACAAACTTGAACATAACAAGTTCCATCTAAACAAGAGGAGGAACTTTTTTACTTTGAGGGTGACACAGAGCTGGAACAGGCTGCCCGGAGAGGTGGTGGAGTCTCCTTCTCTGGAGATACTCAGAACTCATCTGGACGTGTCCTTGTGCAACTTGCTCTAGATGAACTTGCCCATGATGATCTACCAAGGTCCCTACCAATGCCTATAATTCTGTAATTCTGTAACTTGAAGCAGTGGAGGTTTAAAATGAGTGTCTTTTCCCTCAGATAAGTAAAAAACCGACCCAAAATACATAAAGATATTGAAGTGTAGTTTGGGTTTAGATGAGACAGCTTGGAGAAGGACCTTACCCTGCTGCCTGAGCATAGACCCGCGTTACCTACCAAGAGGTGGAAGGGAGAGGATGACAGCAGGTGTATGGCCATTGCAGCTGGGATGGAGAAGGTGACAGCTTGCACTGGTTCTTGTTTGTCAAAGCCTGAGATGCTTTAAAAAAAAATATAACCCAAAAGAAGCAGAAGTAGCCCATTGTCTTTTCTCTCTGTATGACACGAAGGATGTGGTTTTCCTTTTTCACATGGAGACTTGCCACAGATGTCTTTTCTGCCACCCCCCTGTCGGAGGATGCCAAACAGCCTTGCATGAGGGTTCAGCTGAAGGTTATATGGAAATTTCTGAAATATGGAGATACACTCAATGCAGTATGTATGTCTATGACTGAATAGTAATGTTTCTTAACTCATGCCTTATTTGCTGTCTAAAATCGGGTGGGTTTTTTTGTTTGTTTGTTTGGTTGGTTGGTTTTTTGACTCAGGATCTTTCTTGTTGGTGTCCTCTAACACCTTTGTTCCATACTTAAGAAACATCTTAGGTGAAGCCAGTAAGAGCGAATCTGAATGACTGGAACAGAAAAAAAACCACGGGACTTCTTTCTCTCCTCCTTTAATAGCTGTATTCTTTTCATTGCATTTTTATAAATTTTTCCTTGATTTCCCTTCTAATTTCTCTGTTTTCTTCTCCTGTATGTTATTTAATGGCAATTGTACCTTCTCCCAGAGTTTCAGGTACTGTTTCACTGATTGAGCCTCAAACCCAGCTCAACTTCTCCTTCTCAGCTTTGCATTTAATTCCTTTGACATTTGCTTTTGTGTGTCTATCCACCATCCCAACACAAGTTCTTTGAGATCAAGCCCAGATTGTTTCCCTCTGGCCTTTTCTGCATCGTCTATCAGTGAAAATGGACAACTCCATTTTCTTCTCTCTGTCTTGTAATCTGGACCCTTTTCTCTCCCTCAACCACACGAAACCTCGTCTCATTAAATCTTGTCATTTCTTTTTGAATATAATCAAGATTGGTCTTTTCATTGCTATCCCCAGTCTTAACACCTGATTCGTCTTCTGTCCTTGTGGCAATAAATTCTTGTAACTGATAGGCAGCTGGAATGCTGCTAGAATATTTCAGTAAGGGAATAAATCCTGCTTGTCTACATTTTTTATTCAATCTGAATTATATGTTGCTCCATCATAAACTGACCTCACTCCACGGACAAAGCAGACCTCAGATGTAGTTCTGTTCTATGTGTTGTTTATCGTATGGCCAGTACCTACACTTTCAACCTGAGCTATTATTGAACAAAATTTTGTATCATATCTTGAATTTCCTTTGCTACTCCATTGCAGGGTCATCTGATCTGTTTTCTTTCCCACAGTCATTACTTCATGCCACTCATTTTAAGTGAAAAAATTAATTCAGCTTGTACACTCTGACTTTTCCCATCTAAATACTTCCTCCGATGGACTGTTTCCAGCTTGTGTTCTCCTCCGAGTCACCATTGGGACATACCCAGATTGGATGGCATCAAGACAAAAGCCTTTTTTCTTTACTTGCAAAATGATTCAGTGCTAGTCCTACCAGAATGGGAAAGATGATGATTTCTCTATGCTGCTTCTTTATTTGCGCTCTTTTATTTGCACAATCTGTCTCTCTTCCCCACGTATTTTGTGCATTGCCAATTTAAACCTTTACTTATCTGGAACTGTGTTGATCATGTTCAGTGCATTTGCAATGTGTTCATTAGGAGTCATCTGGAAGATGTGTCAGTCATCACGAGCATGTTTGCTTTTGAGCCGCGTCGGTTTCAAGCCAAGGGACCCCATCCATACCCTTCAACTCTTAGAAACCAAAGATCTCTGAATCTTGTATGTTTACATGTGCATGGCATTATATCCTAAGGGAAACTGGTAGAGATACTTCTTTTTAGAAGGTCTAAGTCCTCCTTACTGTGAAGAAAATTTCTTGTTGTTAGTACTGGGATGGATTCTACTGTTTTGCACAGCTTGACCATCTGGGAAATTGCAATGACAGCAAGGATGGACAAGGCCTGCTGCTGCACATAGGTGTGCATATGTGGGGTTTTTTTGTATACCCACCCCCCCCACACACACACGTCTGCCTCTGCCAGAGAAATTTCCATCACTTCTGAGCAGCACAGGGCCTGTGGCAAAATCTGAATGTGTTTGATTCCTCCCAGCAGAGGTCACTGGTATCTTAGTTGCCAAAATTGCTCCACACGACCAGTCCAGCGTGCACACACAGCCCTGTGTGGGGAAAAGGCGCCCTGCAGAAGGGTGGCTCAGGCAAATTTCTACACCCAATGCTGGGAAATTTCGTATGGATTTCTCACTTTAGGGTGATAAGCACTTTGTGTATATAATACTGCCTTAGCTTTTTCCTGAGAGGTGTATTAGACTTTCCATTTCAGTAAATAACACTTCTGGCTCACAGCAACTTCCCTTTCTCATTGGTGTTTTCCCCCTTTAAATCATATTGTAAATATCACTTTGGCCGTTGTGAACACTAAAACATAAAGTCGAGAATTCTCAAAACAGTTTTAATTGCTACTGAGAGTGCATGATCTGTTAAAAACTGTTTCATTTCATGACTTTTTAAATCTTTTGCTGAACATGAGCACTATGTAAAATTCACTCCCTCTTTTATTGTTTTTTTCCTTATTTAATGCTTCACCCCTCATCCAAGACTCATGCTCCCAATATAAAGTGTATCTCTGATTTAAGGGCATAGGGACCTTGTTTAATAACCTGCCTTGCAGAAGATAATTTTGTATTATATTTTCCAGCATAGTTTTCCTTTTTTATGAAAAGCACTGCAAGCTTTATTTTACATTAGCTTCCAGTTCAGCCTAACTATCAGCTGCACAACAGAAACAAGGTACAGGTGAGTGGGAACAAGCTTCTAATGAGAAGTCAGTTTGCCTCTGTTAATTTATTTCAGATTTACCAACCTGGAACCACTTGATATATGAAAATTACACTCTTGTAATTCACAGTTACTCTTCATTTAAGTAGCAATAAAAGGAATGCAGAGTGTTTCATAGAGATTAATGACTCCCTAGAGACCTGCTGACCTAAGACCAAGGCCCAATAACCTCAATTGATCACAAATTCCCGAACAACTGCTTTGGCCAGAGTTCATCATTGTTATTGGAAGCTGAAAGACATGGTACAAAATGTTGCTCCTCATCACCAGGTTCTGCAATGTGTGTGTCCTAAATTGACCTGGAAATGCTGAGGACTGCCAGAGAATTGACTTTCCTTGTGTTAGCTCACCATGTTCCATATTTATACCATTACTACCCTATTTCTCTAATTTAAAGAATAAGTTACAATACTCTGTAAGATTATTTTATCCACAGTCTTTACCTCATCTTTCTAGTGGGCATACAAGGTACACATATTGAAATGTGCTACAGTCTTAATGTTAAAACCAAAGATGCTGAAGTCTAATCACTCATCAGCAGAGTTTTCTGCTCTCCCTGTGACGTATATTTGTGTGGGTCCAGAGCTTTGACAGATGAGCCATTGTCCCTAAAGTAACGAGGAGACCCAAGTCAGAGCAGCCCAGGGCAGGACACAACCCTTGGGGACTGGAAGAAGAGGTGCTCACAGCTGTCACACAGCACATAAAGTGACCTCTAAATTACTGATGGTATCAGAGCCACGAGGGAATCTGAACACTTTCTTATAATAGAGGTATCAATAACTCAATGGCTTTGCTTTATGCAATAATTGCAATAATGGAAAACTTTCTGGATCACTGTTAGGATAAAGGAGCAGCACAAATCAGTATTGTGCTGTGGCACGGACCATACTGATTTTGGTAGGGACCATCCCCATGATATTTTGTCTATACAAGGTGGAAGATCCCTTCTGTGGAGTTTTATGCCTTCAAACACTTCTGTGCTTGGCTCAGCCAAGACCCTTCCCATCAAATGCTTCAGGGGAGCTGATGAAGGAGAAAATTCCCATCAGCAAGCTCCCTCACTTGCTCTTTATCACAACTTTCCTCCTGGTCCTGCTGGACTCAAGGGAAAAACAGAGACCACTCAAAGCAAAAGAAGCTTCCAACACTGCCTGAAGCAGCTGGATAGCTGTTGGAAGAGCTGGAAGGTGGCTGGGCAAAACTCATCGAGCCCAAGGAGGTGCTAGGGGGCAAAGGGTGTGTAGTGCCATTATTTTTTGGTCACGATTTAAGGGGAGGTGGGGCTAAGAAATGACAAGGAATGCAGGGAGGCAGGGGAGAAGGTGAAGGATGCTGCAAAAATGGACAATTTTATAACAACATCATTTATTTGGCACTGTCTCATTGTTCTTGGGGTATCCCATATTTTATCACAAACTTGCAACCCATCAAGCGAAAGGAAATGTGTGTCATGTGGAAAGAACAGACAGCTTTAATATTTTCACAGTAAGATCTACTGGCTTTTGGTGCCAAAACCACATGAAAGAGTAAATGCACAGTCTTATTTAAATGTTTCTCCTCAGATATACTAATTTACCAGACTCAGACTTAATTTTGTGTAATCTCTCCTGCATCTGTTTCTGACTACTGAAGGATCACAGAAGTTGCAGCTGGAAGATTTAACCAGATAATCCACCTGAGCATTACTGCAGAGCTCTTCCCTCCAACATTTGCTAGTGCCATGTTAATCCTAATGGCACACATCCCGAGGAATTCTGAGTGATATATCTTGTCATCTAGACACTCTTTTCTCTCACTTGGTCCACAGTTTCATCTTCTTCATTCTTACAAGCTTGGGCTAGGATAAAAAATAGTGTTATTTGAAAACTCAAGAGGTTTCAACAACAAATGAAGATTGGTGGACAGAGACACCTCCCTTCCAAACCCTGGGCTCTCGAAGGTGGTCCAGTGGTATATCAGGGGAAGTTCAGCCACTTTTTATTATAATCACTGAACTGTAAGAGCAGTGAAAAGGTTACTCGTCTATCAAAACTTCACCTAGGTTTCTTACCTGCATGACTTCTGTTAGAAAGTAGAACTCTCCTCCTCTTATTTACTCCTGCTTTTAAAAACACACCAGATGAAAGATTACCAGCAGAATTTCTCTCTTTGTTAGCTCTTCTGACTGTTTCCTACTCAGCCAACAACTATGTGTTTTCTTCATATAGTTTTCCCATCTTGAATATACTGGAAGCACAGCACAAATCAGAGAGAGATGGGTTGTCAAAAAAAACCTAAAAATAGGGCTCTCAATTACCTACAGTTTATTGCAATCACAACTGTATCTCTTTTTGGTTTTTTTTCTGCACATATTTTTATGGAGTTTTCTGCTTGTGTGGATGGATGAGTAGTTGGATAGATGAGTAGACAGATGTCTGGACAGGGAGTTTTATTCAAGCAAATGAGGATTCGGCATGTGAACAAGTATATTCATGCCAGAATTGCTTTCTTGCCTATCATGGGTAGAGACATGGAAATAAATATAGGTACATAAATGATTATTGGCAGAAATGCGAGACAAAAATGAAGGGAGTATCCTTCAGACTGATAGCATTTCTTCTTTGTCAGGAGGGAAAGCAACTATTTAAAAGCTGGGACCAGCATACCAGGGAAACATAACAGTCTTTGTTGGGGGGGGTGAAGGTGGGGGGGTGGATTAAAACATTGTAAAATGCTGTGATTTTTCTTAGGCTTGTTTTTCAGCTACCTGTATCTGAAGCTGTGGGGTAAATCCAAGCACCAAGATGATGACTAGTCCTCTGGAGACTGCCCATCTCCATCAGAGCAGGACAGACTCAGTCAGGTCATCGCAGATGATCCCACAGGCAGCTCCCACTCGGTACTGCGATTATGCCATCTGTGTGGCCTTGCCTTTGTCTAACAATGTGGCAACAAGTTCTCGTGTGAACAGGCTGTCTGGAAGGAGGAAATGATCAACAGAGTTATTTTCTTGTAAGAAAATCCCTAGAATAGCTTGGATGACCAAAATAGGGTAATGCTTTCTATGGATGGGGTGTGCACACCATGCTGTGCCCTGATGGGAGACCAGTTTGATGCTGCACAACTTGGTGTTCCCAGCATCTAAAAAGATACTTGGTTATCTATACTATTCTCTCTTTCTTATACTATTAGGCCTAATAAATAGCATTTAAAGTGCCATTTCTCATACAGAGTTCTGAGCTTTTTTCTTATTGGGATCATAGCATACCAGCTAACGTGCAGGACAGTCAGCTACACAAAGGAGCCATCATAAACATACCGTGAGAATGTGCAGGAGTGGAAGGGGGAGGGGATGGAGGCAGCTGCCTTTGCTGAAAGTTGGGCTTCGCAGCATGATTGTGGCCATGGGGAGTGGGGAAACAAGGACCTGGGGCAGAAGATTGACTTGATGATGCTGGTCGGTTCACATCCCAGCAGCTGTCCTCTCTTCATTGTCCACCCGCTGTGCTTGGGAGCAAGAAATCCTTCTTCTTTCTAAGCATGTGTAAAATACATATTGGCATTGCCCTCTGCTGGTTGGTGCTGGCCCCATCAGGGGATTTGCTCCGAGGAACACCCACGGACTCACAAAGCTCCCTTCCCTCCCAGCTCCCTGCCTTAGTCTGCCCCAAACCTGGGCAGGTCGGGCACAGGTGGCCACCACAGCATCAACCTGGAACTTTGTGAAGATTGTCCTTTGCATTTTATTCATTTATTCATGATTTTTTTTCCCTGTATTTTCTTATTTATTCTAAAGGACATTTATTCATGGCTCACATTTGCTTAATCTGCCTGAACGGCTCCTCAGGGAATGGAGCTGACTGCTCCTGGTGAGCACTTGATGCCATAGGGGTAATCTTTGCTGCACTGGTAAGTTTGGTCAAGGGTGTTGTTTCCATTCCCTGTTGTGATGAGCATGCTGCTACTCATCAGGAAAACAGCTTGGAGACTGGCAGAGGGAGAGGGATGATTGTCCCACTAGGAGGAAACAGAACAAAAAGATCAGGGAGGTTCAGAAAACTAAGATTTAATTGAATTGGCCTCAGTTTAAACTGCCACATTCCCATACAGTAAGTGCTTGTGTGCAGACATGCAATAGAAGCAGTGGAGAAATGGTCAGATCTTGTTATTTTTTTCTAGTCTAGTCTAGTCTATCAATACTCTTTATTACTTATTCATATCATATTTTTATATTTATACCTATATTATTTACTGTATTTTTATATATGTTATTTGTGCTATTTATATTATTGTTATAATGTTTATAGAATCATAGAATCATAGAATGCTTAGAGTTGGAAGGGACCTTAAAGATCATTGAGTTTCAACATTATTATTTTCTATTTTTCTGTCATGGCTTGGAGGAAATGTTTTGAGCCCTGTCTTGGCTGTACCCAACAAAGTCTGAGGCAGTTAGGATATGGCCAGAGCTAAAACCAGCACATCCACTTCCATTCAGTGGCTTGAAATGCTCACGGACACAGAACAGATACAGACTGAAAAAAAAATTTTGAGTGAAACAAAGAAATGAAGGGGTGCACACCTGCATCACTCTGCCATCTTCCACACACAGCCCAAACAGGGTGACGAGGGCCCCGATGCACAGTTTTTGTGAGTAGAACGCTCTCCAACAAAGTAGCAAAGCCAAACCTCAAGCCAACACACCAGGCCAAACTCAAACATAATAGCAGCCAAGATGACTTTTAAGCAAGTTGTACTGGCCCATTGGGCTCTGCAATGCTGTAAAACTGGCAAGTGCAGAAGGTAGTCAGCAAATAAGGAAAATGGGGTGGAAGGAAAGGGGACGTGCCTTCTGGTCTGCACTCAGGGCTTCACACCCAAGTAACTGGGCAACTCAGAGCAGGTACCCTCCATATTTGTGTATTGAGAAAACATGTATTTGTAGGGATGCACTTACTCTGGAGAACCTGATTTTGCATTAGGATAACTGCCTACACACCCTGTGATTGTACCAGTTCATCTGTATCTTAAGGGAGGCCTCAAGTGACATTGAAGTTCAGTTTTCTTAACCTGCCAAGAGTTTTTCCTCAAACAGAGGCAGACTTTCAGGAAGGCCCTGGTAAGTTAAAAAAGCAGCTGCTGGTGCAATATCTGTTCATGCTTATGTTCACAGAATCATAGAATACTGGGTTGGAAGGGACCTCAAAGATCATCTGGTCCAACCTTTCTTGAAAAAAGCATGGTCTAGACAAGACAGCTCAGCACTCGGTCCAGCTGAATCTTAAAAGTGTGCAAAGTTGGGGAATCCACCACTTCTCCAGGGAGATTATTCAAATGGCTGATTGTTCTCATTGTGAAAAATTTTCCTCTTGTGTCCAACTGAAATCTCCCAAGGAGTAACTTGTAACTATAGCCCCTCATCTTTTCTAGGTAACTCCTTCTAAAAAGGGGGCTTTAATCTTTGTAGCCACTCTTTAAAAACTGGAACATGGTGAGAAGGTCTTTCCTAAGTGTTCTTTTCTGGAGGCTGAACAAACCCAATTGTCTCAGCCTTTCCACATATCACAAGCTCCCCAGTCCTTTGATCACCGTGGTGGCCTCTGGACCCTTTCCAGCTTGTCCACATCTTTTTGTATAGTGGGGACCAAAACTGAACATAGTGTTACAGATGTGGCCTGATGAACACCAAGTGGGATAATGACTTCTCTGTCTCTGCTGGTGATTCCCTTGTTGATATGACCCAGCATCATGTTGGCTTTCTTTGCCACAGCACCACACTGTTCACTCATATTGAGCTTATTGTCCACCAGGACCCCCAAGACCCTTTCCACAGAGCTGCTTGCCAACCAGGTAGATCCAGCCTGCACTGCACTCCTGGATTATGTTTTCCCAGGTGCAACCCCTTATATTTGTTCTTGTTGAACTTTATGAGGTTCTTGTTAACCTCACTCTTCCAAGGTCTTCCCTTCCAAAGTGTCCACTTCCCCACTCAGTTTGGTGTCATCAGCAACCTTTGTCAGGGTACACTTGATCCCATCATCCAGAAGGTATTAAACAGCATTGGGCCCAGTATCAAACACTGGAGAACCCCACTTGTGACAGGTTGCCAGTTTGAAAAGAAGCTATTTACCACCACCCTCTGCCTGTGGCCTATGTTAAATCTGTTTCTTTTGATAGCAGGGTTGAAGCACAGTGGGTACTAGAATGAGCCAAGATCTGAGAAGTGCTTGAATTATTCTTTTTTGTCCAGCATGCCATGAAGCCCAGCTAGGAGAACATTCAGGTTACAGGATCCTGTGGAAAGCATGCTGCGATCAAGTGCCACGATGCAACTATTGCTAACAGGCCAGCAGGCTTTGAAGGGGTTTCTGTTGGGTTTTGGAGCAGATCTACAACATGGCACATGCTCTGCAGTCACGGGCAGTGGGGGTTGCAAGGCTCATTCCAGGTACGTCACAGGATGCCTTTTATTAAAAAAAATAGTAACAGCAAAAATTAACCCCGGGACATAGTATTCTACATGCTGATCTTAAAATTGTTCCTCAAGACACTCATGTTTGCTCACTGAGGTCTTGCATTTGCCCTATAATAGCAGATTTCTGAGCTTACAATCTCACACACTTCACATTGTTCTAAGAAAAAGGCCTTGGAGCTGGCGAAAGCACTTAGTGCAAAGGCTATGCCTTTGCCTTCTTGAGTCTTCCAGTAGCCTGGGGACAAAATCCGCCTCTATTTCAGGGGCACTGCCTTAATTCCACTTGTTTAGCCCCATTTACAGCCCTTGTTCCTAGTGGAGACCTGCCATGCAAATCTGTTAAGGGACTCTGCCATGTCACCCTGCCTAGGGCTAAGCCTAGAGAAGAAAGCTGGCAGTTTGTTGTAATGTCCTCTAGCGCTGCTGGAAAAACCAAAGAGGGAGATTTATAAAGCAGGCTGATGCCCAAAGGGCTGTGGTTTGCAAGGTATTTTGGTGCTGCAGTACTTGGGCATTTTGCTCTACAGTGCAGCGAGAGCAGGTATTCTGCTTCAGGGAGCATAATGAGGCAAATTAATTCCAGACAATATTTTGAGTGCACATACTCTTTCCATATATCCTAGCACTTTTCAAACACAGGATGAAAACACACAGCAATTTCCCTACCAGGAAAGTTCTTCTTTGTATCCCTAATTTAAAAGCTGGGACTCAGCAGGTAAGCATTTGAGACGCCCCAATGAACCAGACCTGCTGCCCCATGACCTATCCCACCTCTGCCTTCCCAAGCAGGACATCTCAGACACTGTGGGGCACTGAAAACAGGACCAAGTGCCTGTGTTTACTGCAGGCAGGGTAAGCAGGGTGTCAAGCTTGAGGACCCCGTAAGAAGCATTAGATACCCTAAGAAGTAGAGCTCCCCACCCTGCTGTTCTGAAGGGGGACAACAGCTATGCTGGGACACCAGGTAAAGGAATACCAGGGCACCCCAGCAAAGAAAACCTCTTCTCCTAACACAGGGCAGCAAGCCTGCCTCCCCAAGCAAGCTCACTTCATCTGCCTCCTTTGGGCAGGAAAATTCAATTTTGTGTAGACTAGTGCAAAGCCTGGAGCCAGCTCTGGAAGACAGCCCCAGATGTACCATGTGAAGGCACATGAGCTCACAGCAACCACCAGCTTTTGCCTTCCATCTGCTCTGATTAAACATGTTTGTGACAAATTGGCTGTGCATTCATCCAGGAAAAGTGAAAAAAAATAATAATCTTGAATTGAAATAAAAACAAAAATGACAAACCAAACCTGTTTGAGAGCTGGGAGTTCAAAATCATGGGGTTTTGGAGGATTAAATCCTTTTCATTTCCAAATTCTCCCCTCTCCCTTCTGCTACTTTCTACATCAGGGGGAAGTTATCTTAGGAATCAAAATTGTCCAGTTCCTTTTCAAATGGACAGAGTAAGGTGGTTTTTTAATCTTTCAAGGCATGTGTTGTGAGGAGAACACAGGCAGGTCTTGGCTGCCACCTTGGCTGGTCCATCAGACCCTGGCTCCTGCCTGAGGGTGGGACTACACTACAGGCTTGGGGAAGAGTGACTGGAGAGCTGCCTAGAAGAAAAGGACCTGGGGTATTGGTGGACAGCCAGCTTAACATGAGCCAGCAGCGTGCCCAGG